>PVKA01002301.1:0-127718 GCA_004027165.1 Ctenomys sociabilis | reverse complement strand
TCATGCAGCCAAGCAGCAATAAAATGTATTTTTAGCTTTAAGGTAAAAGACTTCAGTGTTAATAAGATAGGATTGTCAACTTATGTGGTCTCATGTAAAAAAAAAAGTTAGATAATAAAACAAGCTAGATAACTAATCTATTATAAAAATGAAGACATTTATCTTAATTCATTGTTTAGAGGCTTCTGCTCTAATAGTGTTTGTAAACAGAGTATCATGTATGCACCTTGTACAACAAAAAGCCACTACAAAAACAATATGCAATGCATTAATTGTTGAATCTTCCTATTAATTTGATTTGAAACTGTCTCATTGCTATTTGCTCTTCAATAAAATAAATAAATAAATAAATATTTCAAAACAGGTTCATAAAAAATAAAAATTAAGATATTTTCATAAGTGAATTATTTCACTACTAATAAGGGAGCTGTAAAACAACAGCTGCAGTAAAATATGTTAAACTTGAGCTAATTCAAATGTGTGCTCAGCTTACTTAAAAATATATGCAAAAAGCACAAAACCAGAGCAGAATAGGCACTACACACAAAGGCCAACTCCTCAATCCTACTTCCACAGTCAGGACAGAGCCAAGCACAGCACTAACAAACCTCAGCAAGGCTGCCGACCCTCAGTACCCAAAGATAGAATCTTAGAGGACTATGAGAATTTTTACATACAGAATTCCAGTAATTTTTATACTCACATCTAAGACTTTCAGCACTATAAAGCCATACCCATATAAATGAAGATTCCCCCAAGCTATTTGGAAACAGATGAATAAAGCCACTAGGAAAACTCGCCTCATGTTTATCCCATGGATGTAGTAAACATTTTTCAAACCTGCTGTCCACTCATTTCATGAAGAGCTGCAGACAGCCCAGTTAGCAATGCTAGAGAGAAATCAGCCCAAAAAACAATGAATTTCATTAGCTTACTTGGTAGCCTACTTATTCACTAATTCCTCAATGCCTTTTGCAGTTTTATTTTACTTTGTTCATCTAAAATTCATCAACATTGGCTGTTGGTACTTTTGATTAATAGCAAATTTTCCTACATGCCATAGTTCATTGTAGCAGCATAACACTAAGTCATAATTTTTAGAAACAGTAAGAAGTAATGTACTTCAGAGGACAACAACTTTTATCACCATGACTTTTTTATTTCTTTTGCAATAACGTTAAGTGCGTCATAATACTAACTCATTTATACATTGCATTGCTCCACATTACATACTTTTATTAACTTTGTTTCCAGTGGAGAAAACTGGAGGACAAATATACCCAAAGTCACATTGCTGCTACATAGTACAGGTGACGTTTTCCGTGGACACAACCTGGCCCTAGGTTCCATCACCATCATTATTCTTCTGTCTCCTATGCGACCTTCAGGAACTACTCCTGCCTATGGGTAGGGCAAGTGTGCCCAAGCATTCATCTCTGCAAAAGAACACTAAGCCTTACAAATGGGCTAATTAATTTCTTCCTGTTACAAATACTCATTTATCAAGGCACGTGTTAATTTCCAGTTAACTTCCAAATTTTCCTTGTTTTGCTACTTTGAATGTTTTTAAAATAGTCACTGTAACAATTTCATCATTGATTTTTAAAATATTTTGTATAATCCTAGACATAATCAAACACAAATATTGTTCATCTCCAATATGTATTGTAATTTTGTATTGAATGAAACTCATGCTGGGGTGGAGCAAAGGTGGGAATAGTTTAGATACCAAGTTCTAATTACATAGTGGATGTAAGAAATGCTGGGTTGCTGTTGCACAGTAGGATAACTACCGATGACAATAAGTACTGCACATTTTACAAAGCTAGAAAAAAGGATTTTCAGTGGTTGCATCAAAAAGAAATGATAGATATCTTTGTAAAGATATTGTTTACCTGATTTAAACATGACATCACACAATGAATACATGTGTTGAAACATCGTGTCTTCCTCATTAATATGTACAATCTTTTATTGTATAGATCAGACAAAAATAAATTTAAAAGGCAAATGATTCTTCTGCTTACATCTTTAAACAAGAAATTTGTTTAGTATGTCATTACCATATTACAAAATTAGAATAATTTGTTAGGTCCTCCTATTTGGTAAATTTAAGCTTTTGAAAAGTAATTTTTAAATAATTTTAAATGCAATTTTAAATGGTGATGCATGTTCTGTTTGCAATTATCAAATAGGCTGAGATGAGGAGAGGCTGCAAACTAAGGGGCAAATCAAGATAGCAACTTTTACCCTTATCTATTTAATTTAATGTTGAAATCATTGACGTGAGAGCCTCCTTTCACTTCTTTCTATTGCAGTGTTGTGCTGTGGCTATTTAGCTTTCCTGGTCTTTCTGCCACTGAGCTTGGAAACACTCAAGGGAACACAGATCTCTGGATTCCTCACACCATAAGACAACAAAGTACAGCAAAGTCCTTATCTATATGCTGTGCATCTTAGCTGCAGTCATAGTCTTCCAACAGATGTTAGTAGCAAGGTGCTAGTAGCTCTGTACTATGACCTCAAGTTGAAGGTATGGGTTTTTCTCATTGTACGTGCATTACTTTCCAAGGTTTCTCACCAAATTTTCTAAGAGAGAAAAAGAATCAGGACTTGATGTCAGACTTCAATCTAGGGGGCTACTACCTATCTAGAAGAACTTTCCACCAACTTGGAGTTCTGTGTTGAAACTGTTACTTGCTGGGGTACATTATTTCTAGATCTACTAAATTTGTTGTTGCTATTAAAATTTTGGAGATCTGTTTTCTGTCAAGATTAAGGATTACCCTGCTTATCTCAAAAAAATGGAGGTCAGTATTAATTTTGACAATAGTATTTTCAATGCTGGATCATTAAAACTGAATAAGAACATTCCTCGTTTCCAGACATTGACAAGCCTGACTCCTGAAACAAGCACCAATTTATTGAGCAGATGCTTTTTATCCTACCTGGGCTATCTTGATTGCATTTAGGACCCGTGCATCCTTCTCATAACCCTTTGTTTTTTGTAATGTCTGCCAAATCATGTTTCCAAGTCCATCCTCTTCCAGGTCACCCCGAAGCTCCCATGACATTTTCACCAGGTTATACACTAAACCGTAGTATCCAATCCAGACCACTTGATCACCTGTTTAAAAATAAGAATTCTTTAGAAGACATCATCTTATTCATCAAGAATAACTGTATGAACAAAGAAGCCTTATCTTACAAAAATAATAATGGTAATAATAATAATAATAATTCTAAGCTTTGGAAGTTACTGAAACTCCAACGCTTTATTCCTTTATGGTTTATCTTTTTTTTATTTCTAAAGAACACAAAGTAGTGATAAAAAAAAATAAAGTGTTAAGAGGGCTGCCCAGAAAGCTCAGTGGTCTGAAGTGCCTGCTTAGGCAAATGCAGAGGCCTGGGTTTGATCTCATGCTGACCCCATCCCCAGGGCATGCTGGAGCCTGGGCAGAGTGATGCACGCCTGTAATCCCAGCACTTGAGAGGCTGAAAACAAGAGGATCACTATGAGTCTGATCTGCATAGTGAGACCCTGTAGACCCCATACTAAATACGTAAAAAAATCTTAAAAAAAAAGAAAAGAAAGCATTAGAAATGATATAATACAAGATTTCACTTACAAATAATAAATTTAACAATGCTTGCTGTGTTATATAATGCTGTCTTCTAATTAGTTGATCAGATGACTAGATATAAACATGTAAGATTCATTTAAAGAAAACAACAAAACAATAACAAAGATATAACAAATTCACAAGAGGAAAATAAATCAGAGAAAAAAAAATTAAGCATTAACTGCTTCTTTCAAAAGAACAATAGAAATCGGCAGTACATTTATCCAAACTATCCTGCATATATGCATAAATATCTTTGTCCCTTCTTTCATTTGTCCTTTTCCTCATTCCAGGTTTTCCTTCCCATTGAACAAATTCTTTCCCTTTCATAGTATCTGTTGTACCTTTTAGATTTTCATTACTCTTTCAGGTTCTCACACTAGTGAGATAATTTGATATTTACACATGTGGATCTGATTTATTTCACTTAGTAAGATAGTCTCTAGCTGCATCCATTTATCTAAAAAAAAAGCCTCAATTTTATCTTTTTTACAGCTGAAAAATACTCCATTGCATAAAAATACTTTTTTAATTTTAAATAATCATACCAAATAGCTCAGTGGATTAAAGCATCTGCAAGCAGACTTAGGAGCCAGGGTTTAATCCCCAGGTCTGCCATACCAGCCCCACCTCTGGGGCACACTGAGACAGCAATTGAGTCTGGGTGCGGTGGCCATGCCCAGCTCTTGGAAGGCTGTAAAGAGGCAGATCATTATGAGTCCGATCTAGTAGTGAGTCCCTAAACACCCTGTAGACCTTCCCTGCAATATAAAAAAAAAGATCATAAATCATCTTAATATGTTTAACTACATGAAAAGATAAAATAGACTTAATATACTTCATGAACTTAGAGTGGGTAAATTGTGAACAAAACAAAAGCAAAACCAATCTGTAGAATTTAGTATTTATCTAAAATTTATGTATCAGTTAGAAATTTATATATTGTACATGTAAATTACACACACATACATATATGTAGCTATAGATATAAGCTATATGTTACACACACACACACACATTAAGGTTCTACTTTTTAAATACTATTTCCTGTGTATACAGAAAAGAAGTTTCTGTACACACTTTATCTTAACCCTTTTTCTACTTTCAGCATATGGCTATACAGTTATGCTCAAAAACAGAATCTGACTTACTTGTATGTAGGAAAATATACATAAGGAGTAAATTACTGCAGTCCTCAAAATGAAAACAAAAAACAATAAAAATACAAAATCTATGAGAAGAAAGCCAAGAAGAAAAACAAGGAGAAAAGTTAACACAGAGGAATGGAAAGACTAGAAAGTCTATTAAATTCTACATTGCTTGTTTTTTCAAAGCCCTGGTGAACATGCATAGCACACAGGGAATCATCATGTTGTGTGTGAATACAGTTACAAGCACAACTTGACAAGTTGCAACTCTCAGTTTTCCCAAACTTTAGCTCATTTTTACAATAGAGTTTAATAATAATTATAATAACTCTGCCTAGGATCATGGGAGTAGCATCTAGGTATCCCCTGCCTGGAGACTTCATTACAATCCTGTGATGTAGATTTTATTAGCTACAATTACAAAATCAAACATATTCAACATATGGCTCTCAACATGGCTAGAAAATCCCCCAGCATCCCACAGTTGGTGAGTGACTACACAAACTACGGCCCATCTAATCTGTCCCACACAGCATAACCTCTTCAGTTGAGCACAAGTCTTTCAAATCTCCTCCTTCCATCCACTCCTTTCATAGGAAGGAAGAGACGAGAATGTCCAAAGAGGAAGTAGGTAAGAAAGCACATATACAAGGAAAAAAAGACATATTTTTAGCACCTAATCTTTTTTATTTTTCATTAAGCTTATTTACTAACAGCAAGTTTTCAGTTATTAGAGAAATACAGAAAATAAGAACAGCTTAATTTAATCTTTATGCTTTTCTTGAAAACACCACCAAGCGGGACTGGTAGGGTCCACTGGTGGTTCCATCAGAGGACGCAGGAAGACTGCAAGTTCAAGCCCTACCTGAGCTGCAGAGCACATTCGAGGACTGGCTCTTGTACCTAATATTAAATTACCCTCTACTAGATCTTTAGTAAATAAAGCAGAAATTGAAGATGTGAAGCTACAGTTAAGCAACCAGTTCTCTGAAATGTAATTTTCTTTGAATAGCAGGTTCCTTTTGTACAGACTGAGTGTTTTATAAAATCATAGAGCTTTCAAAGAAAAAAAAAACCAAACAGGAGAATGCTAAGAAAATCAGGACAGTTGGGCCAGAAATAAGACTCATGGCAGAAAGGTCACTATAAGGAAGAGAAGAGAAAAGATAGTACTCAGGATCTCAAATTGAGTTGAAGGGAAGGGATTGTATTAAAATGTGTAAGGTAAAATAGTTAATAAGTGGGACCAGATTAAACAGTAGATATTTGAGCAAAGGATATCTTTTCAATGCAATGCCCTGCTTATGCGACCAATAACATCGGAAGCTCATATGGGAGTTTTACCAGGTAATCTAGGACTTTGCTGTAATGGGCACCAGGATATTGAAGAGGAAGGGACAGACCCAAAACACTATGGAGATATAATTAGACTTTTTAGCTATGAAGGAGGGAATGGAGGGCAAAGGAGAAGAATATATTTAAGTCCAGAAGACCAAAATAACAATGACATTACTCACAAAAATAGGAAGGATTGCATAGAAAAGTTTTGGAAAAAGAAGGTAAATGTTATTTGGAAAATACAGCACAGGAAATCTGGAGTTTGATTTGTGACATGCTACAGCTTGTTAAAATATGAATGAAATAGGAGACAGAAAGAGAGAAATTACTGATTGTGACTGTAGCAGAGAAATAATCTTTGCCCTTGACATGAATAAGGGACTATTTTGAGCTTCTAAATTAATAATTCTGGAACCTCATGCTTCGGTGAGTTTTTGAAAAATATTATAAATAAGATATACTGTGAATTTTTAACTCATTTCTCATTTATTTATAATCCCAACTTCTTTATATTAATGAACAGCTTACAAAAGTACAATTCAGGGCCAGGGAGATAGCTTGATGGTCCAAACACCTAGTTAAGGAAGCACAAGCACCTAGTTCAATCCCTGGTACCACATCCCTTACCCTCCCTGAGTGGAACAGGCCTCTAAAGCCTGGCATAGTGGCACACACCTGTAATCTCAGTGCTGCGGAGGCTGAGACAGAAGTATGATTACAAGTCTGAGCTGCACAGTAAGACCTTGTACCAAATAAATAAATAAATACTTTTTTAAGTATGTTAAAAACTGTCTTCCTGCCCGGAAAGGTAGCTGAGCAGTGTATGAGGCTCTGAGTTCCATCTCCAGCACAAAAAAAAAAAAAAAAAAAAAAAACTTCCTACATATTTTAAAATTATTTATTCAAGAACAATATTTTATAAGACCAAAATAATTCAGTTAGCAAACCAAGAATTATTTCATTTCAGAAGGCCAATGATAAGCCTATAAAATATATTCTTATGACTGCATCCTCAAACTCATAATTCCTTTAAAAGTTCCTTTATGAAAAGTAGGCTCTTGGCCTGTTGACTTAAACTACAGAGGAGTACCAGTGAAGGGTATTTGTGGGGAGAAGCCACTACATTTAATTGACTGACAGCTAATCAAGGGAAAAAGAATCTTATAAGGACAGATGGAAGGTGCTGCAGCTGTCGCAAAAAGTAACCCGCAGTTGCGTCTGCGCATCTCAACATTTACTGAAAGCACAGCTGCTGTGAAACTCCCCAGCCGGCAACCAAACCATGGCGAAAGGCGCTTTTCTGCTCTGCTTTCAGTGACCCTGTGGCAGCTATCAAAGATATGACTTTAAGTGTGTGGAGAGAAAAAGCACTCGTGTCTGAAGCTAAGCAGTACCCCAGGAAATAAAAAAATATGAAAAAAAAATAAAGTCTTAGTATTCATTAAAAACCATGGAACTTGAAATCCAATACCATGTGGCTTTCTTTGTACTGATTTTTTTGGTTAGACTTGGATATTCTTTAATTCTCCCTGTTTTTAGGCTTACTGCCCTCAGCAGGTTGAAAATATGCATACATCTATGTACATGCATGTGTTTAAATACAAGAGCATTTATAATTTGACAAACATAATTTAATACCATAGAATCTAATATGCCACTGCAAATATGTTATGTGACAGATAAAAAATTCTGTCTTTATGAAATGTCACCTAGAGTAAAAAGAACCAGAACAATGCCAAGATAACAAAGGTTAGACAAGAATCAGACAGCCATGGACTTATCACCTACTTACTGAGGAAAGGTTTTTTTATAGCCAAGAAAAAATAAAAGATTATCACTTGATTCTAGTGGGCCGTGACATATATAAAAAAGCAAATATCGCAATACTGTGCACAAGTATTACTCAAACAGAACATAGTAACATGACCCATGATTTATAAAAGAAACTACTATAAACAAAGAGAAAGTTCCCTATGAGCATATAATATTCAAACAAACTGCTGGATGAAAAATATATTATCACCCCAAAATGTCCCCAACAAGGGGGTATAAGTTGAAAAGGTGTAGTCCTAGAATAAGTTGAAACTTTAGGGAAATAGTAAAGAGGACAGAATCAACAAGGGGAGGAAGAACATGAAGGTCCCGAAATGAGACTCCATGAGGTAAATATATCCTTTCACACATGTACAACCTGAATGATCACAGGGAACTTGCAGGGAATGAAAAGAGTCTAAATTTTCTTATTAGTATAATTAAAACTGTTAATTACATTTTTTCATTTGAAATCCTAAGATACTTTTACATGTTAGTAATTTACTTCTCTCCATATTTTAGTTTTAAAAGGAAAGGGTTTCCCTCATCTACAGAGCAATGTTATTACTTATAGTCCAAAGTTGTACATTATACATACAGACTTTTTCAATCTATATATCTGCCACTTTACAACATAGCATTTTTTAAAAATATATTTGGTCTCAGGGTCTCACTACACAGCTTGGATTCATGGTGATTCTCCTGCTTTCAGTCTCCCAACTGCTGGGATTATAGGCTTGAACCATACACCCAGACTATGGCTAGCTCAGACTGTGGTGGGGACAAGGCTGGCATGGCATATGGTGCCAGGATTGAACCACGGCCCCTGGGCTTGCCTAAGTTTACCTAAGCAGGCTCTTTAGTCTGCTAAGCTATCTCTCTGGCCCCTGCATTATAGCATTTTAAAAGATTCAAAGTGATTCATTCTGCCCTTCTGACTTTTTGGTAAAAAGTGAAGTTTAGGGATTAAAATGGGAATTAGGGAGATTTTTTAACTTCATAAAGTAACTGTAAGCAAAGCGATGATGGCCTGAAGCTGGGGCATGTGCACTTAATGAGCCATATCTATCTAAGAGTAAGAATGACCTTTTTCCTTCAATGGCTCTAAAACTAGACCTCATAGGCCTTGGAATCTCCTCCTTGATTAAAAAAAAAGTAGTATTTGCCTAAGATCTTTGACACATGTTACATAGTCTGTGATAAAGTGTATTTTCTGGTGAAGTGATTTGGGCCACATTCAATAGGCCAGAGCTCTGGAAGGGCCATAGATTTAGGCAGCCACGTAGCAGGAAGTCAGCCAAAGGGGTGTTTGACTGAGGCACAGTAATATTCGTAGATACTAAAGCCTGCAGAATTTCCATTTTATTTACTTATTTATTTATTTATTTATTTATTTATCTATCTATCCATCCATCCATTTATTTATTTTAATGAGAGAAAAGGTAAAACCAATGAAACAGTTTCAAAAAAGGTTAGTAGAACAGTTACAATAATTACACTGCATATTGTTGTCTTCATAGTAATTATTCATAGTACAAGATGCAAGTTTGATATCTTGTCCAAACACTATTAGTACAAACATTTTTTCTGAATGAACTAAGAGCAAATAACTGTATATCTATCCTATCTCGTGTATACATATATATTTTTTTTCTATTTTTTTTTTTTTTTGCCTCACAACAAAATGGTCCTTTATACTTTTGCAAAGTTACTAACACATGACACAAGGTTGCCTAGTGACTAATAGCTGACCTTAACCAGACAGGATGTTTATCTCAGGACTGAAGTAGCTTGTTTGCTTTAGGCTCTGAGGCTTAGTCTCACCTACACACATTTGATCAATTTCCTATCTTCAGTGGCTCCCAACATATTCCCCTTTTTTGCTCTGTTTTGTCATAGATGGGTGTGCCATTGCAGTTAGAGAATCTGTATTGGAGAAATCTTTAAAGGACCTTGCCAGTTCAAAGATGGTAGGTACATAAATTCAACAAAATAACCAATGTAGTCCAATAGTCCATAACAGTAGTGAGTTATCCGCACAACTGACAATTGTCAGAAGTTGTTGACTTGAGGCATTTAAAGCTTAGCATATTAACATGGCATTACTTTTTGTACCTTGGGTCTATACTTTTCTGATCGATGGTTAAGATCAAGTTAAAGTAAGACCTATATAACTAAAAATGTAACTTTCGCTATCTGACAAGGTCAGACAAATATCCTCAGGATTTACCCTGGAACCACGTACAGCACCTTGTAGATCTTTTGTGAGTGTCAGCCATGTGGATGAGTCACAGCCATTGCTTGACCAGTTTGCTCTCTGTGAAAGCCTGGGAGAATTTTTTCTGTCTAGGTGACTCTCCTTAGGCACACTAAGCATCGTTGATCACTTTCCTCTGTGGCCCCATAATCTCCTTGGTCAGAAAATGTGGGACACTACTGAGTTACAGGATGTTACAGTACAGGTGCTCTTATGTCCTGAATACTCAATGACCTTAAAAGGCTAGGACCAAATATTGGCTATCCTTTTGGCACTTCTATCTCTCTAACTTCTGGCATGCAAACTTTAGTTGTTAAGCATCTGGAAGAAAAGCTTAATGACAGCATTATCCTGTAATAGAGGCAGTTAAGCTCAATATTACTACATATCTGAATATCAAACACCTTAGACATAAAATGGAACTATTTTTTTTAGTTCCAACAACCACGAATATTCTAAAATTATATCCCTGTAGAATGTTAAAAAAAAACTATACATTTTTACCAAGAAATTTAGAAATCAATCCATATACAACATTGTAGCAAGACAATCCTATGATTGTTTTTCTTGTCACTCATTTTCTTTTATTATGTTTTTATACAAACATTTACTTTAAAGAGAGCATAGTAATAATTTATATGAATTAGAAGCAGTACATATTCAGAAGATCAAAGTGACAGGTTTTAGTATTCCTTATTGCTGTCCTCAATGTAGTTGCTTAGTTCACAGATACCAGCATACCTGTGGGTCTTTTAACAACTTACCACATGTGAACGTTGTCTCAAAGTTACCCAGACTTTTGTTGATGTCAGAGGGGACATAGTTTTAATATCAACTTAGATGTTAAAAAATAAACTAGTCTTGAGGACTCACAAGCTTCACAAAAATAATGACAGAGATCAAAAGGGGTAGAAAATCAGAGGAAAATAATTTGCATACATAATAAGATAAATAGGAATTTCAGAGCATTCTTTATTTTCAGAATATTGTTAAACTATGAAGAGCCATGGTAATGATATTCTATCATGATATAATTCTAATAAATTTATAAAATGCAGAGTTATTTTACATTGATAATATTTTTATCTTTATGCATATTAAACAAACTTTCAAAGTATTAAATATAAGGAAACTAAATTGTTACTAATATAACCATAAGCAGTTGCAGGTAATATTGAAAACCAAATACAAACAACTGATTATTTTCTTAGAAGTGGCAGCTGATTGAAATATGATGTTCACAAATAACTAAGAAATTGAGAACTGCCTTGACTTAAAACTTTATAATCTTTTCCAACAGTTACTCAATTATGAAAATCTCTTAATTAAAATAATTAGTTTTTTGGAATTACAACTGATAACCAAATATAAAAGTAGTTCATTTTCTTTTCAGGACCAACTGTGATTCTTATAAATTTTAAAACTAAAAAAGGCAGATTTCTGATTCTCAGACTTATATTAAGTTTCACCATGCTAAATTTAGACCTCTAAGAGATACAGATTATTTCAATGGATGTAGATAATTTTCACAGGTTTTTTTTAATATTCCAAAAGCAAGAAAGAAAAAAAAATAAAGATGATCTGGAAAACTGACAGAATAATTTTATATTGATAAGTATGTTATATTACATACAAAAATATATTTTAAAGCTGATAATCTTGAAGAAACTAAGATTCTAAGCAAACTCCTTAAAGTTACCTGGAACTTAACAACTGAGCTGTGACTGAGTCCAAGTTGTTGGCTTGCAAAACTTCTGACACTATGTCTGCTCTAGCGAACATTTCTTCATCTCATAGCTTCCTCCTTTAAACCATTTTGTGGGTATTTTCTTGCCTCTTTTTTACCTAAATCTTACTTATTGTATGAGGTGGGGACTAGTAATCCACCTTCCAGTCAGTAGTTACTTTCAAATATCTATTAAAGAATTAAATGAGGTTGGCAGCATCAGAAATGTGACAGCACAGGAAGAAATGGGCTCTTTCTCCACCCCACAGAAACTACCAGTCAAACAAATACATAGGTGAACTTCTATGGTGAGAAACTCCAAAAGGATAGAAATTATTCTGCACACTTGTAAGCATCAATCTTGTTACACCAAGACTGACAGGGGGAGCAGAAACCCCTGAGTCATAACTCCCACCCTGGGGTGCACAGCCCCGTACAATTCGAAGGAGTAGTTAGTTGAACATTCTTCAAATCCAGAAAAGGAAATAGACATACTGATTCAGGAGCCCTAAGTGACCCAATAAGATAAGTCTGAAGAAATCCACCCAACACAACTCATATTCAAATTGTCAAAAAGTCAAAGAGGAAATTTTTAAAACTGCAACAAAAAAGAAGACATTTTCATACACTCGGGAAGGCTCATGAGTGAGACGACTGGCAGACCTTTCAGTATAAACATCAATGGCCAAAAGGCAGAGGGCTGTCGTACTCAGAGTGCTGCAGAAATATCCACACAGTCCTGACTACAAATCAAGTTTATTGGTACATTTTAAATATACATAGTGATCTCTTTCATATTTGTACCTGTGTATGACTTAACAACTTTTTTTTCCCCTTTCCTTTTTCCTCCCTTTAATCTGTCTTCCTCTTCTTATCTGTAGAAGCTTTATTTTCACCTATTCCTCTTTAATCTCTTCTGTTCCTTTCCTTCCTTTTCCTCTCCCTCCTCGCAGTTCCCTTCCCAAGTGAGCATGTCCATCCTATTTCATAATATCTTGCATACATCCTCATCCTTACTTACACTTTTGGTTTCTCACACCAGAGAAACAATGTGATATTTACATGCATGTCTGGTTAATTTCACTTCAGAGTATGGTCTCGAGGCCATTTGGAAATGCCCCAAGCTTCCTTACGGCTGAGTAGCACACTCAGTTTTATATATTTTTTAAAAAGATCACATCTTTTTTATCCATTAATCACTTGATGGGCATTTGGGTTATTTCCAAGATTTATCTATTACAAACTACTGCTGCAAACATGGGTGTGTATATATCTATCACTGTGGTCTGATGTTTTTATTCCTCTCATGAAGACAGAAAAAGCAGTACAAATGAGTCTAATGCAACCTCCAGTTTTAGTTTTACGAGGAATCCCCACTGTGTTTTCCACAGTGGTTACACAAGTCTACACTCCTACTAACAGTGAGAGGGCTCCCTTTTCCCCACATATGCACCTGAATTAATTATTGGTTGATTTCTTGATAATAGTCATTTTTTCTGAAGTGAGATGGAGTCTCAGCATTGTTGAATTCACCTCTCTCAAATGCTCAGTGATGTTGAATTTTTTTACATTTATTTGCCATTCCTACTTCATCTGAAAAGTGTCTCTTTTTTCAGATGCCCATTTTTAATTGGGTCTTTAAATGAGAGTGATATAACACTTTGAGTTCCTTATGTATTCTAGATATTAGTCCCTTGTCTAAAGAACAGCTTCCAAAAATATTTTTCCACTCATTGTGTTGTTTGAAGGTGAAACACTTTCCCAGGCAAACAAAAGTTGGAAGAATATTAACATTAGCACTGTTTTACAAGAAATGCTAAAGGGTGTTATTCAACTTGAAACAAAAGGAGACAAAACAGCAATATGGTAGAATGGTAACATAAGTAAGAATAAAACAAATTGCTTGTTGAGGTGGAACATAGACTCTCATGTGTTTGGAAGGTGACTGGAGCATGGGTACCACACCCCTAATCAGTCCTTAGCTAGTGTGGAGCTAGGAGGTGAGGCCTGGATGGAAGAGGCACAGTAGGAGGGCCTAGTGAAGGAAATCGGTGTGCAGCATGGTGACCAGGAAGCACAGAGAGAAGAGAGGCATGGAGGACGGAGGTGCATTCTTCTAGGTCATTCCACAGGGACCAGCTCCTTCAGCTTCCATTCTTTTACCTTTTCTAACTGGGAAAAGCAAGCCATTTTGCAGTGACTGCTTATCCTCCTACACCTTCATTCTATTGATGTGTATCTTCATTGCATTTTTTATAACATTTTTATCTTTTATTTATCTATTTGGTACAGGGTCTTGCTACACAACTTGGGCCCATAGTGATCCTCCTGTCTCAGCTTCCTCAGCACTGGAATTACAAGCATATGCGCCACCATACCTGATATTGGTGGGCAGCGAGGTGCATCCAAAGTTCCAGTTCTGCACAGCATGCTGTACTGGGGATTGAACCCAGGTCCTTGTGCTTACCAGGCAGGTGCTTAGACCACTGAGCTATCTCCCCAACCCTATTGGTGTTGTTTGTACCAGGAATGGAGCTGGACTTTGTGCTTGCCATGCAGGTGTTGCACAACTAAGCTATATGTCCCCAGCTCTTGTACTTCTCTTCTAAACAAACTCAAAAACAATGCTCAGCCAATAAGAATGAATTCTCAGGAATCAAAACATATGCTTTGCTCTTAACCAGAAATTTATTTTTCCCGGTCTTCCTTGTAGCTGTAGGGACTCACATACCAAGTGCTGACAATTTTACACAAAGAAAGTCCTCTGGGTTGCTTCTGGGAAATTATTTGTAATATGGAAGAAAAAAGTCTCAGAAAAGTCCAGCATCATCCCTTCTCTATCTCCCTGCCTTCCACTGTTACAGGAATATATGAAGTCTGGAGTTGAAAAGAATAAAGCTTTCTTTTCTTTTCTTTTTGATATCAGGAATCAAACTCAGGGTCTTGCACTTGCCAGGCAGGTGCTGTGCCGCTGAGCTACATTGCAGGGCCTGCAAAAGCTGTCTTTTGGTAATGAGACAAGGATAGAAATGAAAACCCAGTATCCTTGGAAGCCAAAGCAGAAAAGTGAAAGAGAAAGGGTCTTGCTATTATCCTTGAATGGCTGACTAGTTTCCTTGTCCCTCATTAGGCAATATAATACACTTATAAAAAGGGTTCTGTCCTGATTTGTGTAGTAAGTATTTACACAAATCTAACAAAAATTGGACACATTACAAAGGAATGAAATTATGAGACAATTTGCTATCTAAGCATTGGACTATTAAAGAATCTTGGTGTCGTGTAACAAAAATAATTAGGGAGTGAATTAGCTTCCAAAAAAACCCAAACATTTTCCCTTTTAAGTGTTGATCAGTAATACTTTGCACAAAGAATAAGCAAGATGAACAAATGCTAGCTCCAAAATTTGAATTGCACATAACAGATAATATAAGAAATTCAAAAATATTACTGAAGAATGTGCAAAGTACTCTAAAGGGAAGCAAAAACAGTGAAGGGGTCATATTAAGTTGCAGTAAAGGTTTCAATATGGACAACGCACTATTGGACACTCCAAGGATCCAAGTTGTAGCACACTGAGTGTTAGCATTTAAAATGATACTATAGACTGCTATTATAGACTGCTGGTAGATTTTTTCAATTTTTATCATCATCATTATTTACCAAACTTAAAGGGTAGTCATCCTGTAGCATTTGGAGAACAAAAGTAAAGCCTTCATAAGTATTTCTTTTCATTTTACAGCTTATTTGATGATCAGACATTTCTTGAAATATAACTTTTTATGAGAATCTGTGGCCAAGGAGATGGCTCAGTAGAATAAGTGCTTGCCTGGCAAACGCCAGGGCCTGAGTTCAATACCCAGTTCTACAAAAAAAAAAAAGTTGGTGGAGGGGAGTTGGCTCAATGGAAAAAGTGCATCCCTGGCAAGCAAAAGGGCCTGAGTTCAATCCCTGGTTCTGTAAAAAAACAACAAACAAACAAACAAAAAAAACAGA
The DNA here is from genome assembly GCA_004027165.1 of Ctenomys sociabilis. Lineage (NCBI taxonomy): Eukaryota > Metazoa > Chordata > Mammalia > Rodentia > Ctenomyidae > Ctenomys > Ctenomys sociabilis. The sequence continues at coordinate 111,818 of PVKA01002301.1, read as the reverse complement.
GAATCTGTGTTTGCTCCCAACTTGAACTTTGTACTAACATTCAGCGTGGTATTTACTGTTAATGTATAGCTATATGATGATTCTAGAATTCCTTTAAAACAGATGCTATAGGCTTTGTATTATGATTCATTGTTTAGGAATTTATTCTAATTTGTTTTATTTTGTGCTTTTCATAACTTTTCAGTGTTAAGTAAAATGCAGAACCTCTGTTAATTTTTAATTTTACTTGATAATTTCTCAAAGAATAAAACTAAATATTAGTTTTTATGTAATTTCTTATTGAGTGCTAGGTTTCATAATCCAACTGCATATACTGAATAATGAATCATGACTCATATATGTTCATATGATGAGAAGTATTTAATATTTTAAATAATTATGAATTTAAACTTGACATCTATATCACTGTAATTTATATATCATAAATAAGGAAAAGAAGGGGCCAGGGAGATGGCTCAGTGGAATAAGCGCTTCCCTGGCAAGCGCAAGGGCCTGAGTTCAATCCCTGGTTCTGAAAAAAAAAAAAAAAAACAAAAAAAAAAAAATAAGGAAAAGAAAAGATATATTTATTTATTCAAATACACATATATAAGCCTAAATTCTGAACACAAAAAGTCATTCACTATTTACTTATCACTAAAATATGCACTGAATTATAGCTTTATATTTAAGAAAGTGTCCATTTTTTCTTTCTTATCAATTTCTACCAGCTTATCAATAAAATTGTCTACTTCTTTTGATAATTTTTCTAAATATATTTAATGAATACATTAAGAAAGAATACACATCTTTGCATAACAAGGCTTAGAGTCACTTATTTGAACTTTGACTCAATTTTTCATATTTTATTCCTCTTTATCACATTTCTTGCAACTATGTTTTGTTTCTGCTAATGTGCTGTTTTGTGAATTATTTTTTATATCTACTTTCTGTGGCTATACAGGAAATCTGCCAATAAATGTTCTTCATAACTATTTGCTTTCTTAATTAGTGGTAATACTATTTTCACAGGGTTGGCTATTCAAAGCAGATCTGCAGATCCCTCAGAAATGCTTCACCAGGACTATACGTAGGTCTTTTTTTTTTTCTTTCCTTGTCACAATGGCTAGAACATTCAACATATGGGAAGTCCAGCAACACAGAAACATAGAAATTCATGCTATTTGCTTTACTTAAATAGAATTACTTGTAGCTTTTATACATAATAATGTTTATTCAGTTTCTGGTAAATGCCTACTGATAAAGTCCTCTGATAATCCCAGTTTTAATCTTGTTTTGATTTTATTGTTAACAAGTCATGTATCTAATACATTTATATCACAGGTAGTCCAGTCTACTCCTAACAAAAAGGCTTACAGGGGTTATTACATACATAAGCTACCCTGTGGTGAAGTCCATTGGAGACACATGAAAGGGAGCTCTGAGGATCCCAGGAGAAGGCTCAATAGAATAAGTGTTTCCCTAGCAAGGCCAAGGGCCTAAGTTCAATACCTGATTATGCCAAAAAAAAAAAAAAAAAAAAAAAGTAGAAGAAGAAGAGGAAGAAGAAGAAGAAGAAGAAAGGGAGATCCGAGAAACACAGCCATGCAGACACTGAGTTGAAAGACTAGGAAAAGTAAATCCTGTGCACCCTTTGAAGTGCACCCTTGAAAAATTTAATGAACCAGTTTTTCTGATCTCTGTATTTTTCACAAATAAATAACATCACTGAATATAAAAACTGAGAGGCAAGGAATAATTTTCCAGTATTCATATTAAGTTTGGCTGTCAATTATTTTTAAGCTATGTTACAGTTTTTAGATTACCCTGCAAATAAAAATGAAACAGATATAATTTATAATGAAGATATCTTGACATCAAGCACTAGTAGACTTAAGTATCTTATAAACCAGGCAGATGACACTTTTTCTGAAGAAGACTTAATTAATTTTCAAGGACTTGCATTTGGCTGTATTAAATGATGTGTGCATCCATATAAAAACACTTGAGAGTTTGTTTCAAATGTGCAGGACTGAGAGAAATTATGGCATTAATAAAATTGACCTTGAAAATTACAGAATTTTTAATCTAAAGGAATGATATAAAAAGACAAAGAATAAGTTACTAAGCAAAATGACTTTTAGACCCAGAAAAATATACAAAGAAAGCTTTGGTAAAGATCTTTGGATAAATGACTCCTGAAGTTTTAATTTTCAAAATATAAATGTATTTTTTAAAACCCTGGACTAAAGCTATGTAGCATATCTGAGAAGACATGAAAAAACAGAATTACAAACATGTTTTATATCAAGCATTGATAAATAATATAACTGATCAGATTGGAAGTCAGAGATAGTTACACCAGAAAAATATTTCAAATATTTCAACATTTTTAGCTGCTATCTCATGCCAGTGCATAAGTAACATGAACTCAGAATTCCATACTCTGCCAATTCTTGAGCTTCTATTAAATGCATCTTTGCAAAAAAAAAAAAAAAAAAAATCCGATGAACAAGCACATAGCAGCAGTATTTTATTATATAAAATAAATAAATAAATTATAAAACTATCATCTCAGGGCCAAGGAAATGGTTCAGCAGACCAAGTGCCTGCTTAGGCAAGCACTTGGGCAGGTATTCAATCCCCAGCACCACATGCCTCACCCGCACTGGCCCTGAGTGTAGTGGGCTGGCCCCTATGACCTGGTGGGGTGGTGCATGCCTATAATCCCAAACCCGGGGAGGCTGAAAACGTGAGGATCACTATGATTCTGAGCTTCTTAGTAAGAAACTGTACCGAATAAATAAATACATTTAAAAAGAAGAAATTTTTAAAAATTAAATATAAGAAATCAACTATACCTCATTTGGGTATGGAGGCACAAGCTTACAATTCTAGCACTTAAAAGGCTGAGGAAGGAGAATTTCTGTAGTTTGATGACAGCCCTGAGCTGTACAGTGAGTTCAAGACCACCTTAAATTAAATAGTGAGAGCCTGTCTCAAAACTTACTACCCCCAAATTACCTCTAATAACCCATAAAATATATTTAGTTATATTTTATTAAAATAACAAAATGAAGTCTGGCTAAATAGCTCAGCAGATTAAAGAGCCTGCAAGCAGGCACAGGGGCTGGGATTCCAACCCGGGGCCTGCCATGCCAGCCCCGTCCCCAGGGTGTGCTGAGACAGAAATTGAGATTGGGTGTGGTGGCACGTGCCTGTAAGCCCATCTTTTGGAGGCTGTAAACAGGTAGATCTCTACAAGTCTGATCTACTAGTGAGACCGTGAACACCCTGCTAACCCTTCCCTAAAATACCCAAAAATAAAATGTATGAGGCTGCTTTTGGTAATGGTGAAAATATTTTAAAACCATTGTTTATATTTTCATAAGTCCACAAACATGCTGAGTAACAATTAAAAAGCAAATTTATGACATATGAATTATATTTTTATCTGTTATTAAACCAGAGTCATGAAAAAAATCTCATTCTTTCAAGCTCTTTTTCATGTAACAGCCATCTTGCCACTATTAAGTACAAACTTAAGAGCAGCCACCAATGGCAAAACAGGGCGGTACCAAAGAGGGACAGAACAGGGTCCTTGATAATGTCGCTGAGCTACTGAACAATCCAGCCCTAAAACCTATAACTCTTCTGAGGAAGCATGGTACAGGTAGATACGTATGGTCCTTCTATTCCCTTTAGTATGGAAAGCACCCATAGGAGAAAGACAGAAAAACAGTGTGTGCTCCATTTTATTCTTTTTACTGAGGTCCTCAGGTAAAAACATTAATAATATTTACTATAGAGAAAGACAGTACCTGAATAGTACTCTTAGGATAGCCTTGGCTAAAAGATCATTATAAATAAAACTGTAGACAGATAAAGCATAGCACCTTAAGAAGGTCAGGAACCATATACAACTGTATAGAAAAGTAAAGCAGAAATTCTGAATATGATAAATGTTTACACTATTGTTAAGGTAAAAACTCATGCACACTAATGACAGACTTTATCCCTAATTTTGTACTTGAAAGCTGATGTCAAAAGTGTAGTGAGAGCTAAAGAAAGATGAAATATAGAAAACAGGAACACACAGAAACTTTCACGATAGATGTTTTTCATTTTCTTTATATAATGGTAGCTTAGGGAAATGTGTGACATATGACAAAATGATCAGATTACAGTTTAAATCTGTGTAGTTTAATGGGTATCAACTATAGCTCCAAAAAGCTTTTTCACAAATCTAAGAAACACATATATTTAGCTAGCTTCCTTGTATGTACAGTCATAATACAAACATGGTACGCTTTTAATACTATTTAAACTAGGAAGATTGTCTCAAATTTGCTGTTAATATACATTTGTTTTTATTTATTTATTTATTTATTTATTTATTTATTTATTTATTTATTTAATGGCCAGTTCAGCTCGCCCTGGGGGCAGGGCTGGCATGGCATGTGGCACCAGAGATCAAACTGAGGCATGCTTAAGCTTCCCTAAGTGGGTGCTTTAAACCACAGAGCTATTTTCACTGGCCCTTCACTTATTTTTAAAGTAAATATTTTCCTCATAAGAGCCTGATCTAGCAGTGAGACCTTGAACATCTTGTAGATGTTCAAGATGATTTTTCCCTAAAAATACACAAAAAAAGAAAGAAATAGAATAGCTGCAAACTTTCTACTGAATAAGCTTCACTAAGATAAAAGATATAGAAGAGATTTAATAAAGTATTATTGTAAGTTTCAGTTCACCTAATATTCTTATCAACTTTCATTTACTTTTTTAAAAGGTGAATTATTACTCAGTGGTAATGTTTTTCTAGGTTAAAATGAATCACAATACAGCATGCATAGTTATATAACAAACAGGCCATACTTCATTCACTAATATCACTGGAACACCAGTTTAGGAAATCACTCTCAAAAAACAAATGAAAGTGTGTCAACACTGAATTGATAATGACTTACTTAGGTCCCACGCATCTGTCTTCACATAATAACACTGAAATAAATTATTGTAAATCTAGACAGAGACACCAACATGACAAGCTCCAGGAAAAGTGAAGCATTAATTATAAACCACATTGAAAAAAGTGCTTCTTCCTGTACTACAAAAATTACTGCAGAAAATCAGTAGTAAACAAGTAGATGGGAAGTGATGGAGATGGGAAATAAGGAATAATTTTCTTAAATCTGAAGGGCTTACATAGAGGGGAAAAATATCTATTTACTTTTATTCATTGATTTTATTGAGAGACAAATAGCAGTGAGACATTTTCAAAAGGAAATAGTAGGATAGTTTCAATGATTAATACATTGAATATTGTTGTTTTCATAGTGGTTCTTCATAGTACAAGATGCAGAAATGATATCCTGTCCAAACACTATAGGTATAAATCTTTCTTCTCATTGAATTAAGAGAAAGTAGCTGCATATCTATGCTATTTTGTATACACAGATACAAAATGGTCCTTCATTTGTTATCCCCTTTTTCTGTCTAGTTTTATCAGAGATGTTTATTCCATTGCCATTTAAATATTGTAGGTATGCGAATTCAGCAAAATAATCCAATATAGTCAAGTAGTCCATAATAGTAGTGGGCTGTCCATAGGACTGGCAATGTCAGAAGCTGTTGACTTCAGTCTTTTATAGCTCAGCATATTAATATGGCTTTACTTTTTTTTTCTTGTGTCTTGTTTCATTTATTACTCTTTCTTTAAACAAACATTTACTTGGGAGAGAGAGAGTATGGCAGTAATTAGTATGACATGACAAGCAATACATATTTAGAAGACCAGAATGACAGGCATTCCAAGCATGATCCTAGTATTATACATTGCTATCTTCAGTGCAGTTGCTTAGCACAAGCTTCAGCAGGTTTTTGAAACTAGCAGTTAATTGGTAGGATTCGCACCATGATTAGCTGACTTTATTTTTTATAATTTGCTTTTTACCTTTCTGCTGAATGGTTAAGACCAAGGTGAAGTGTGACCTATATAACAAGAAATCTAACTTTTGTATATGACAAGGTCAGTCAAATCCCCTCTGGATTTACCCTGAAACCCTGTACATAGTTTGTAGATCCTTTGTCAGGGTCAGCCATGTGGATGAGTTACACCCATTACTTGACCAATTTGCTCTCTGTGAAAGCCTGAGAGAATGTTTTCTCTCCTTGTGACTCTCCTTAGCCTTTCAAGGAGAACTAAGGACATAAGAGAACCTGTACTATAACATCCTATAACTCAAATTTTCTGATCAAAGAGATTATGGAGCCACAGAGGAAAGTGATTGACAATGTAGTGTGTGCCTAAGGAGAATCTATCTACTTTTTTGTCTGCAAGGAACTAAATTTAAGTCACGAGTTGAAAGACATCAAAAAGAATGATTCAAATGTAATAGAAAAAAGAACCTTCCACAGAGTATAAAAGAAAAATGACCTGCTTTTGGTCATGGGAATTTCTGCATCTCTGTTGTTGACTTTTAAGCAAAATCTAGCTGTTTATTATTTGCAAATAGTTTAGAAGAAATCTGTTTCATTGGATTGAGAATTGACACTGATATCGATTGAGAATACTCCAAGATGTTTTTATTATATCATCCATCACCTATTTTTAAACATTTAATCCTCTCACACGATATTAAACAGTGTCTGTTGGTGGCCAACAAAAAATGACACTGTTGTTTTCTTTGGAGGGGTTGTTTGTTTAGTGTTTTGTTTTGTTTTTGAGATAAGTCTCACTGTAAAGTTCAGGCTGCCCTTGAACTCCCTAACTTACCATGTAGTCCAGGATTGCCTTGAACTTGTGCCAATCCTGCCTCATCTTCAGGACTTCCTGCTTGCTAGGCAGGCAGCATGCCACTGAGCTATATCCCTAGCCCCACTTCTAAGTCTTCCTCTACATTCTTCAAGTTCTCTTCCAATGGTGAATAAGTTCACCTGGAAATTATCTACATAAATATCACCCACTTCTTACAAGAATGCCTTCCCCAAACTATGATTTCAATTGTTTCTTTTTAAGTAATCTTTGTATAAAAGTGGTCAATGAAGAATTTTGGAAACAGCCCATGCCTATCAGCTGAGGAATGGATAAAGAATATGCAGTTTTTTTATACAACATAAGGGGGGGGGTAAACTTGAGATATTTATAGCTAAATGGATGCACCTTGAGACAAAACTCTTAAGTGAAATAAAACAGAAATACATGTGTAAATATAGCTGGTGTGAGAAATAGAAAGTGTAAATAAGTGCCAAAATGTATAACAGAGATTGTGAGATGGGAAGAAATTGTTTAGAAAGAAAAGAGAATATGGGGCCAGGAGTGGAAAAGAAACAGAAAAAATGGGGAAAAAAAGATGAACTGAAACCAAAGCTTTGTAAATAAGGAGAGGGGAGGGGTTGAAGGAAAGGGCATGGGAGAAGAGAGGAGTTATTAAGACCTACCTTGTAAAGGCTCAAGGTCCCTATCATTAATATGATCATTATGGTTATCTACATTACACCAATACATTTAAATAAAAAGGAAATTATTTGGCTTTTTCATGAAAGTTTATTAATACAATTAAAAATGTTTCTTGGTATCATTTATACCTTTATATACAGATAAAAATCCCTGAAGCATGATATACATTAGAATAACTATTAGAAAAAATCCCTTCTCATAAAAAATAACAGCATTCACAACTACATAACCAACCATAACATCAGTAACATTTACTGGGCTTTTACTATTCAGTAGAATAGTATCAAACTTTATATCATTTCATGTTTATTTTTAAAAAGTTTTAATACAAATGGGACTCTTAAAATAATGATCACATTTTAAAAAGATAAGTTGTAACAGAGTTAAATATTTTAAGATTATAAGATATAAGTAACAAAATTAAAATAGTTCATGTGACTTTACAGATTTTTTTCTTCACTCTAAATAGAGCTTACTTTTGAGAGGTAAAGTTATGAGAATAATTTCAGTTAATAAAGTAGAATCTCTAAGCATTTTAACAGCTTTTCATCAAGGGAGATCCACCTTTTCCAGCAATCATACTAAAAAGGGTGTTCTGAGGTAGTAAGGAACTAACTGACTTTTCCTATTATGATTATATACATAGGACAACTCACAAGATATCATTTTCTCTATATGGAAAAGTAATTTAGTCATGCTACAAGCCACCCTGAACAACAATGGTGGAGTTTTTAATTCCCACTGGTCAGCTGGTGAGCTACTTAACAATACATGTCAAGTATGGCTGTTCACAATAGTAACTGATTCATGAAGCCAAAGATTCAGTAGAAACTTAAGGAGCATATCAGAGGTTTTCTTACAGTATAGGATAGTCTTTGGTTTTGATAGGGAGGAAGAAAATTGCAGGAAACATCCCTGAGAAGTGTTTAATCAAGTTGTCTTCAGGTTACCAAGTTACTTTGATCATTTCCTAAAGAAAGCTCAAGGATTCTTTGAGAAATGAGGGGTTCAAAATGCTCAGAAAGTTCAATGATTCAAATCCCACTAGCATTGTTTATGGCTTATATAAGAAATTTCATATCACAGAAATTGGTTGACCTCTGTCTGCATAAGGAGTACTTTTGATTCATCTTTTCTTCTTATTGCAGATCAAATCTTTAATAGCAACCCATGGCTGGAAGCAATGACCTGTCCATTTGTGTTGTGAAAACAGTAACAAACAATTGGTTAATCATTTCATTGCTGTGTTCAAGAGCAATCACCAGAATAATATCAGTAAATGCAAGGTCATCTACTGACTCTGCCATTCGTATCAATGAGCTATGAAGACTTTCTTCTAGAATCCAGTCTGTTTGCAATTATTGCCTTTTACCTCTCCATCCTTGTCCATTTAAAGAAAAAAATGTTGAAAATATGTAATCTGTAAAGATCTGCAACATTACTTGCTGACTGGTCCACTACATTGGCTACTGGTTGATACAGTAAGATTCAGAATCTCATAGAAGCTTTGCTCAATGACAAATAATTACCGAGCATTACAATTATTAATAAGACTATTGCTTATTGTACAGTAATGTAGATGGCTCTCTTCCTAGGGACATATATGAAATTCTCAGTATTTGATGTTATATTTTTCCCTTGGTACTGAATCCAAATCAATCAGAAATAAGAATTCTCACACAGAGCAACAAAGATGATGAAACAATGGCCACAGGTTACTATATGCTTGACAAATTCACATTTAATTATTATGGAAATGCAAATCAAAACAACTCTGATATTCCGTCTTATACCACAGTGGCTATGAACAAGAATAAAAAAGAAGAGCAATACATCTCTTCAAAGAAAGGCAATTGTTGAGATGTGGGGAGAAAAAGAACTTTTCTACATTATTTTTGAGAATGTAAACTAGTACAATTATTATAGAAATTACTATAGAGATTGTTTAAAACATTAAAAATATAAAATTATGGGGGGAGCCAGGGAGATGGCTCAGTAAAATAAGTGCTTCCTTGGCAAGTTCAAGGGCCTGAGTTCAATCCCTGGTTCCTCAAAAAAAATAGAAAATTAATTTGATCCTATCCAGGGTAAATTCCGAAAAGCCAGACATCATACTGTATAATACATGCTCACCCCAAGTTTACAGCGATTCTATTCATAATAGCTAAGCCCTGAAACAACCTCGATATCCTCCAGTGGAAAAAGAGACAAAGAAAGATGTAGGTAGATTTATATATTATACATGAATTTATTTCATGTATAATATATATATATTTATGTATATATATACTCAGATATAAAACATTAGTTCATGTCATTTGTAGGAAACTTGATAGATCTTAACACTATAATGTTAAGTAAAAAGAAAGTCAGATTCAGAAAGTTAAGTAGCATGGTTTCTCTTATATGAGAAACCTAAAATGTCAATAAATTGAAAAAAGGAGAGATGATAGGAAGCATACTCTTGGAAATAGGACAGGGGACCAGACGTTGGAAGGAATGTAATATTCCCCAAAATGAATGTAAATTTTATGCATTGTAAACCTATTTTGAAAAAAAATGAAAACACTTCCAAAAAAAAAAAAAAACAATCATCAACAATCAAGATAGAATACCTATAAAATATACTGTAAGAAAAGATATGTGAATGCAGAAAAAGGGAAGAAAATATACATAAAGACAAGAAGATTTCTGGTAAGTCTGCTGTTAACACCATCATGAAGGAAAAGAATATGTGGATGAAAGAGTTGGGGTGTGTTTCCCAGAAAACTGGGTGATATTAAGCAGTTGACATTAACCAGGAAAATGGTCTATCAAGAATTCGCTCAAATTCTGAGGTACCAAAATAAAATCATGAGGAGAAAATAAGAAACTTAAAAAGGAAAAACTATCAACAATGAACAAATAAATTTGAGGAAATTATCTAATAAATAGGAAAATTTATCAGGTTCATACGGAAACACAAAATTTGGAGTGCACTAAGCATATGCAATCCCAGCACTCTGAAGCAACCAAAGGGCAGGTATCCTTTAGGGAAGCCCATGGCTTCTGGGAGTAAAGATTGTCCTCACGGAGGAATTTCCTCTGGACCCAACATTAAAGAAATAAAGGAATCAGAAACAACTAACTTACATGGTTAGGCAAGAGCTGAAAGCCTACAATTTACAGGTTAGGTTTTGTTTTTGTTTTTGTTTTTGTTTTTTGAGAAGTTTAGAAACCAAGGATTGAACTACTGTATAGAAAGATTCTTAACCATTATGACTAATTAAAAGGTAAATAGCAAAATAAGTGAATGCTTATGGTTTCACTTAATATCATAAACATGGGAGAAATATAATTTGTGTACTAAACAAGATAGATATGTTTCAATTTCTCACCAGCAAAAAAAAAATACTGTAATTATGAAAAGCAGGAAATGGGCAAGCAAACAAAAGGTGCTCAGCTATGATGGGTTTCAAAGTGTGGATTAAGGCAAAAGAGCACTGAACGTAATTTAAAAATAGTGAGAAAGTTCTTAGGAGTGAAATTAATATCTGCTAGTGAATTATTATCTAAAATTACATGCAAGCATAATTTCCCCCAAATCAGAAGATTATGTTTCTGAAGAAAAACAATTTTGATTCACTCTTTAATTTCAAAATCCTATAATTCATTGAAATTCAGTGATTTATTTAATTACATGATGAATCCACTATCATTATTTGTCTACCCATTACACGCTGCTGTGTCAGATTCTCAGTTAATACAATACAATTCAGAAATGACTCTGTTATCTCCCAACTTTGAGAAAGCCAGTCATAAATAGCACAATAAAACAATATACAAGTTATAATGATTTTCATAATAAATGTATCAAGTTTACTCAATATTTTGCAAAACAGTATCCCTTTATTACCCTTTTAAAAATAATAGTATTTTACAGCCGACGGTATAGTTCAGCAGATTAAGCTCTTGCTTAGATTAGTGCAGGGGCCAGGGTTTGATCCACATGCCATGCAGGCCCCACCATGGGGTGTGCTGAGCCAGAGATGGAGTCCGAGCATGATGGCACATGCCTGTAATCCCAGCACTAGGGAGGCAGGAATCAAGAGGATCACTACAAGTCTGAGCTGCATAGTGAGACCCTGCACACATGCACATGCACACGCACACACACACACACACAAACCACCTTTAAAAATAATAGTATTTTATTCCTCCCCCATAAACATTGTGGTAAAATTACCCGTAGTTTTGAGAAGAAAAACAGACACTTTTTGAGAGAATAAAAGAAGAGAGCTGTGAAGGACATAAAATATTTAGTACATGAATGGAGAGAAATTCTCTGCGCAGGTAAAGAACAAGAAACAGATGCATGGAGAAAATGGAAAAAGGAAGTAGTGTTTTAATGGGGAAAACACTAAAAATAAAGAAGAAATCAACTTCGTAGACATTTGTTTTTCCCTTCTTTATTTTCTCCATAACAACTGTACTGCTTGATACATTGTGTCAACTTGAGAAGTTCAGAAGTTTAACTAAGTGACTCAGGGGAGAGCCAGGATTCTTAGTTCGTAAACATCCTCATCCTGGGCAAGAGGAGGGCATGGACTCTGTGTGAGCGCCACACCCCCAGCCCCAGGGGAACTTGTATACACTATAAGCCGGAGAGAAGCTGGCTAGAAGCTGCAGCTGCTGGCCTTCCCTCCGCTCTTTGCTGATTTCTACTGCCGTGAATAGCTGCCCTCTGCCACGTGCCACTCTCTCTGGGAGCCAGCTGAGCCCAGACTGAAACCTCTACGAATTGTGAGCTAAATAAACGGTTCCTTGCTTAATTTTGGGTGTTGGGTATTTTGTCCCAGGAAGGAGTGAAAAGTGCTATGACAAGAGCCATTGTTGAATTCTTATCATCTTGTTTAGCACAATTCTGTTATCCTTTCTAATGTTACTTTTACTACTTTTTTACTCTCTTGAAGCATATTAAGAAATAAGTAAGGGCACCTCACAACTTTTTCTTTGCAAGTTATATGCAAATCACAAATCAACAGAGTGTGAGTTTTTATAGAAAAGTTTCATCTAAAAATATTTCTTATACAAAGAAAAGAGGGGAAAAGATATATTTATGTATACACGGGATAACTTGGATAATTGTACTGCTAATTCTGCTGCCATATTGAAAGGGGAAATTATGTTTCTTTTGATTTCTTATAGCTTTTTAAAATCAATTTTGCATGCTTATAGCTGGTAATCTAAACAACTAATTTGAAGACAGCATTATGCAATAAAACAACCATTGTTGAATTTCTATTACTTTGTTTGGTGAAATTCCATCTCATTTCTTTATTTTTACAATTTTTTATTCTCTTTAAAAATGAAAAATAAACAAACATTCTTTCTAGTCAGTTTAACTGAAAGTTATGTCTCACTTCTAAACTTTAACTTTCTATTAATTGCTATTACTATATGTAAACAAGGACACTTAAATGTGTGAGCCTTCAAAATGAAAAGAAATCTACTTACAATTGTCTGATATTTTTGAAGAGAAGAAGTCCAAAAGACTTAAAATACTTGTTGACTGTAGTTCTGGCTGTTCTGATTTGCCAATGACTAAAATATTTTTGCGTGGACATTTACACCCACAGAAACCTACGAAGGCTGTTTTCCGCAAATCAGATGTGGCTGCATATAAACAGATCTCCGCAATGGTTATTGTGTACATATGAACTATATTCCAGGCCCAGGAAAGATCTTCTCCTGTGGACTTTGCCTCCTGAAAAAAGAAAATAGGCATTATGCAATCAAAGTTCACTTTGCCATCCTGAAGAACTATATGGCACATATAAAACAAAATATCTTCAAATTGTTAGATCAAAATGAAGTGGCATTCCTAAATATTTTTAAACTTATGTAAAAACCAGTTTTGTCTTAGACTGGTTGCATCAAGCATAGTTCAAAGAGGAAAAGATGTGAATTTCTTTAGAATTCAATGGAATATAAATTAATCCAATGAAATACATTACGTATTATAATAGGAAATAATCCTTTCTAGACTATAGTATTTTCATATATTTTTCATAGACATGCAAAAATATTTACATCTTTGAAAGAAGAATTTGTATTCCAAGAATCTTAAAAGAACTCAGTAATTCAATTCTGGTAATTTATTCCAAAGATAATCATAAATACCAATGAGATTTTATGTATAAGAATATGACAACAATATGAAATTAATTATCAACAGTTAGAAACAGATTTAGTGATCAAAATTATAAAAAAAGTTAAAGTATCTCACTCTAATATAAACTTTAATAAGTCACAAAATGAAAACTATTTTTTGATAAATAGTGAATGTTATGGCATATGAACTTATACTTTTATGTTAAAATAAAATAACTATAACAAAGTTTTGCACATCATATTTCCAATAGGTTATATCATTTAAATACAAGCAAAAAGTAAAATGTTTCTATTCAGGTCACTTTTTTCATTTAAATTGGCAAGACTGTTACCTGTTTCTCAGTAGTCATAATGCTTAAAAGAAAATCTCTCATTAGATCCATTAAAGTTTTCAAGCAGGTCATATTTAATTTGGCAGCTTCTCCAAGAAGCAACAAGGCCAGTACTAAATCCAACCTGGATGATGAAGACATGACAAACATTTAATGAAAGCTAATAATAATAAATAGTTTTTAATGAAAATGTACTAGTTCCAAGGAAATAAATATTTGGAATAACAAGTACATTCATTTTCGATAAATGTTGGAATAGGTTGACACTGATTAAGAAAAACATCTACAAGAAAGATCAACATTTTGTCAAGATATTTGTATTCAGAATAATGCTCTGAAAAACACTGGGAGAATTAAATAATAATAATAATCACATTTCTTCATAGATCCTTCCTGACAGAACTCCCAGGAGCCCTGGGCCTACAGACTGCCTTCACACTCAACAAACCACAAAAGGTTTGTATTTTAATGTACTGCGATTGATTCCAAGGGATGAATTTCAAGAGCATTTTCTTCTCAAAACAGTGAACAAATAAAAAAAAAATAAAATGGTCTTAGCAGATGTTCTAAAAGTTTAGTATTATTTGAATTCGCAAAAAGTGCAATTTCTCAAAGTAAAATTAGTTTCAAAGCAATAAAATACTGTTACCTATTATTATGAAAGTATTATATAAAACTGAAATTATACCAGAACTTAACTGTAAGTGTATAGATATTCTGAAATTTTCAGGAAATTATATAGTAAATGCTGTTCTTGCCCAAGTGAGAGACATAATTCAAAACAAAACTGATAAAAATGCAAATGTAAAAGTAGCTTTGCCCAAAGCTGCTTAATTGCCTTGATTTATAGATCATTAATTAACTTAAAAGTTAGTATATTTTGCAAGTGTATTTAATTTTCACAACTATAATATGTCAGACTACTAGTCTAATGCAATACCAATTTCAAAAGGGAGCACCTCTCATCATAAAAATTTAAAATAATTCTGCACATTTGTGTAGCACTAGAAAGCGGAACAGCCCTCTTATAATAATAAGGATGGAGGCTGACAAGATAGCAAAGTGGACTAAGCACCTGCTTAGGGAAGCACAGGGACCAGTGTTCAATCCCAGGTCCTGGATGCCATGCTGGCCCCGCCCCTGGGACTCACTGAGTCAAGGCATGGTGTCACGTGCCTGTAATACCAGCATTGGGGAGGTTGAAAACAGGACGATCACTACAAGCCCCAGCTGTGTAGTGAAACCCTGTACCAAATGCATAAATTAAATATATATATATATATATATATTATGGCAATCATATGCTAGAAATAACAAAAAGAAAAAGAAAATGACAAAAAAGAAAGCCAGAATGAGCTTGAGGCTTGAGGAATTTCTTAAGCATCTGCATTAGTACAACACTTCTCCACATGCAATTTTAAACCCTTATTAGGTTAAGGAAGTATAACTGTGTTGCTGGAACATGCAGATGGCCAAATCTTAACAGATACACTTAGCATAAGCTTAAAATCTTAAATTTTACAGTCAAAAAATTAAGATACTGGCCAAATAGCTCAGCAGATTAAAGCTCCTCCAAGCAGACACAGGGGCCAGGGGCTCTATCACCTGGCCTGCCAATCCTGCCATGCCTGCCTCAACCCTGGGGCACGCTGAGATGACAATTGAGACTTGGCTGGGTGGCATACGCCTATAATCCCAGCTCTTGTGAGGCTGTAAACAGGAGGATCACTAAGAGTCCAATCTACACAGTGACCCTGTACACCCTATACAACTGTCCTAAATACAAAAAAAAATTAAGACCTAATCCTAGCTCAGCCATTTTGTGTGTGTGTGTGTGTGAAATATAAGACCCTAGTTCAGTCTTAATTTACATATATGTATATATGCAAATATATATGTATATATGTAAATATATAAAGCAAATATAGGAAAATCTATTTTTAAGAAATTTGAATAAAATACTTTATAAAATGACTAGGTTTAAAGTGCTGAACTGAATTTCAGTACAAAAATACTATTTCTTCAAAGAAAGAAAATCATAAGTTTGATAACTCTTTATAAAATATAGGAATAACAGAAAAAAGAGATACAGTAGAACACCAAGTCATACAGTGATTCATGCCCAAAGACTTATTATAACTCAACAAAATAGTGAAGCATGGAGAAGGAGAGTCATCAAATTGCTAAGGCATATTTTCACAGAATTATACTTCATAATCATAAGATCCGGCTTCCTCTGTTCTCTTTTAAATTTAAAAATTTGGGGGCCAGGGATATAGCTTGGTGGTCTTAGCACCAGCCTGGCAAGCACAAGGACCCAAGTTCGATCCCTCATACCACATGTGGTGCAGGTCACACCAAGCTGACCACAAAAACCCGATGCAGTGGCACATGCCTATAATCCCAGTACTGGGAAGACTGAGACAGGAGGATTACTGTGAGTCTAAACTGCATAGTGAGACCCTGAACCAAGTAAATGAATACATGTTTTTTAAATAAATAAATTTGAAAATTGTATACAATCTATATCACTCTTTAATATTTAATTTTTTTTAGCAGAACCAGGGATTGAACTCAGGCCCTTGAGCTTGCCAGGGAAGTGCTTATTCCAATGAGCCATCTCCCCGCACCCCCATATCACTCTTAGTAAAACATAGATTGAAAACAATTCATTAGCATTAGCCACCTATGGTAGAAGATGAATGATGTACCAGAAACACTATTGTCTATCAGTGCTGTTGACTACAACATTTTTTATAAGCAAAATTATCACTGCTAAAAGTAGAATAGAAACCTCAATAAAATAGAGTTCGTTAAAAATCAAAACTAAAAATCAGTGTACATAGAGAGAATTCAAGTTGGATTAGCCTAGAAACTTGAACCCTGCAGCATCTTCCTTGTGAACTATTGGCACACTGAGTTGGCTTTACAGTGCCATCAAGTCATGCAGTGTAACTCATAGCTGCTATGGATTCCGCCTAATTGTGTAATCAGCACCAGGCTTACTGGCTGTCTAAAATAGGTAGTGCACGCGCACGCTCACACACACACACAC
The DNA here is from genome assembly GCA_004027165.1 of Ctenomys sociabilis. NCBI lineage: Eukaryota > Metazoa > Chordata > Mammalia > Rodentia > Ctenomyidae > Ctenomys > Ctenomys sociabilis. The sequence continues at coordinate 94,837 of PVKA01002301.1, read as the reverse complement.
ACCTTTTTAAAGAAGTTAGGAGCATCAGCCTTCAAAAGTTTTCTTTATTCCTCTATACCTGCTTCCTCAATGAGCTGAGTGTTGTTTTAAAAAATAAAAGCAAAATGAGCCACATGAGTCACCAATTTAATGTTGGCATCTAGGAAAATGTATGGATTATGGCCACCGTGAGTTAAGAAAAACACTAAGCACTGGGACGCAGAAGTTGGGAACACATGTGGACTATCTACAGGAAGCCCTTGGAAAGTGCAAAGCTACAGCTGTCGCTGCTGTGCACCCCTCCAGGGAGGGGTCCAGTAAGTGGAGCAGGGTGCTCCCTGCCTCCTGACATGTTCAGGGGGTCAAGAGCAGATGCCAGCTACCTACCACGTGACAGTGGAGCCCCTGAAGGAAAATCCTGTACTGAAAAGTAATCAGGAAAGAAAGAACAGCTGACTTCAGATGTTACACAGTACAATGGGTTAGGGAAGAGAGAGCAACATTTGAAGATTTGAAGTGCAAATTTTTAAAATTCTAATCCTAGAAATGTACCAGGCAAAATGTACCTGCTGTTTTTAAAGGAAGAATAAGATGTCATATCACACCAAGGATTGTCTATATTCAAGGTCTTACCTAATAAAACTAGTAACCAATGTCTATTCTCAGAAATGTATTCAAGCCAACCAAAAACATTAGTAGTATCAAATGGTTGAAAAAGAGGAAATTCTAATTGTAAATGCTTGCAAGTGAGTCTGGAAAAATAGTAAATTTTAATAAATAAACAATTTTATAAATGCAATAAGTTACATACAAATAAATATCTAAGCACAAGATGGTACAGTTTAAATAATTAATTAAAATGATACAAGAAATTCAAGTTGGTTTTTGGTTGGGGAGGATGTTACAGGGTCTTGCTACACAGTTCAGATTTGTAGTGGTCTTCCTATCTAAGCCTCTCCAGCACTGGGGTTACAGGTGTGCAACACTATGCCTTGTTTCAAGGCCTGTACTGTGCACCCAGGTACCAGGGCCAGCAGGGGCTACTGTACTATGGTTCAAACTCAGGTTCGTGCACTTGCCAGATAGGTGCCTAGACTGCTGAGCTTTCTCCCCAACTCTCAAATTCATATAAATAGACTAAGAAAGGAATGATCACATAAACAGGAGTTTTCATTTTCAGTGCAGGTGGAGAAAATAGTATTCTTTCTTAAATTTGATCATTTAAAAAAAATGATTTGAGGGTGGAGAGATGGCTCAGTGGAGTAAGCGCTTCCCTGGCAAGCGCAAAGGCCTGAGTTCAATCCCCAGTTCTGCCAAAAAAATGATTTGAAATAATTTATCTCTTTCCAGTGCCTATTTTTTGCTGCTTAGAAGATAAAGACAACATGAGACATCTAGTCTTGAGCCTGACTCTTGAAAAGATTCTTCTCTGGCCTATTAGAGTTCATTGTTGAAGCTCAGGGAAGCCAGTGAGAGAAGGAGGGGACTTAATAAGATAAGCAGTGACTTTGTTATTTTGTTTTATTTTGTTTTGTTTTGTTTTTGGAGGAACAGGGGATTGAACTCACACCCTTGCCTTGCCGAGGAAGTGCTTATTCCACTGAACCATCTCCCTGGCCCCAGCAGTGACTTTGGTTCACCAATGAAGACATGGATCATTGAGGGGCTGGCCCTTCTGTCAGCCCATTAAGCCCTTCAAGCTGTATGATAATAATCTTAGTAACAGGACATTCCAGCTATTTCTTGTTCTCATTTGACTAATATTGAGGTAAGTTTTGAAACATTAATTGGGAAGTCAACTTCTATACCATATAACAAATGTGCATTAGGTAAGTTGAAGGTGTGCAAAGATACAATTACATTTAAGTTGTAATCCTGGCAGCAGATGGGTGATCCAGACTGCAGATGGAGAAAGACTCAAGGCAAAGACAGTAGTTAAAAAGCTACAGTGGTCATGAAGCAACTGGGACCCCAGCCCACAATGTGGCAGTGGAAACAGGAAACAGCCAGGCAAGCCTGAAATATGATCAGTTATCTACAACACTGTCAAAGAATGGGTTACATGGGGAGAATGACGTGGGACAGATCAAGTATTTTTATTATCAGAGGACCTCAAGTAAGAAATTCAGTGGCAAGATGTCTAAAAGAGGAAAAATTGGTTCAAATCTGGCCTAACAGAAGGTTTTGACAATAATTAAAGTGTGAAAGTACCTTTGTATTATGTATCTCATTTAAATTTCTCACACTGTTTCTGTATAACTGCTAACATGGACTTTTTCATGGGAGTTAAGTCATTTGTTCAAAATTACAGTAGTAGCTAAGAATAGGTCTAAAACTCATGCTTTCTGCTATAAGGTGGAAGCTGTTTTCACTGAATGATGATGCAGCAGAGCATAAACTGCACATTTCTCCTTCATAAAGCCAAAAGGTTGTAAGTGACCCAGAGGATTAGGATATCAGTAAGAAATTCAGGAGGCATCAAGAGGAAACAAGAAAATGAATGAAGAGGGATCTCAACTCATGAGCATTGAAAGAAGACTTCTAATGCAAATTTTTATTTCACATTCAATTATAGAAAGAATATTTAAGAATACTATTTTAATAATGCTACAAGGGCATAGGCAATATAAATATCAATGACCTGGCTGGAAAGCTGAGGCCTTGTTCCCCATACAAAGAAGTTGATTCTCTGATTCATTTTGATGCAAACACAAATACTATATGTCTGAGAAACATTTGCCATGCTGATTTAGTTTTAAATTATCAAGTCTTTTTGGAACTCATTCATGGAGCATATTAAATTGGCTATTTTGTTTTGGAAGATATAATTTTATATGTTATAGTGCTCCACTGAAATGTCACACTGCATTTCTTCACAGTCTTCATTGGCCAATAATTCAATTATAAACACTATTCATTACTCTCATGTAGGCTAGAAAGCCTTTTGCACTGGCTCAAATTATCTCCCCAGAGCAAAGAGAGCAGTTTATAAAAGGCCAAAGCACGGGGTGGAGCTCTGGGAATGTGGAGTATCTTACAAAATTTCACAAGATTAAGTGGAAATCTGACTTCCAGGAAGCTGTTTATCTCTAGCTCTGGACAGAAATAAAAAACAAAACAGTGCACAACAGCTGGGAGGGGACTCCTGAATTGTCTTTTCCTCTTCTTTCTCTTTATGTCTTCATAATTTTTTGTCTGTAGTTCATTCTTTCCTTGCTTTTTCCCCTTTCTCTGCTATTTCTGTGGTCGCTTTCTTTAAATCATTTTGGGGAACTTAAGCCATCCCTTTTCTAAGCCTAGAAAACTTTTGCTTTTATTTTTGCTTTGGTTTTTATTCTATGATGCTCATAAAGAGGGTTGAAAGGAATCAGGCAGGGAGATAACAGATAGCATCAAAAGTAAGTAGATTGGATGTGAAGGCGATCTATCTGTCACCCCATTGATTGCCAGGGTCGATTCTGCTTATCTGACTGGCTAGGCAGGTGGCCCCTTCCTCCCTCAATGCCCCATGTGTGTCCCTCCTGAAGCTGTGTGCTTAGATAAAGAGGACAACCCCCCCAGAGGAGGACCTTTCCTCAATCAAGGGCATACGGGTAGCTGTGCTCCCTGCTAGAACCTGCAAACAAGCTCTCAAAAATAAGCAGACAAAACCATTTATTTATGTGGGCACAGCAATTTTTGTCTAGAATGAGACAAAATGTAGAGAGATTTTTCCTAATTTCTTAATTAAGATCTCCCCTTACATTTTAAATTACTGAACATTTACTCATCAAGATACTACTTTCCTGATAACCATGGAAAATGAAATTTCTCATGTTGCTCTTCCTGATGGTTACGTGATGCTGTATTTTGGGCACTTACACGAAGGGATCACTTGTCACCATTCTAAAGCAACTTGTTTAGAAAATATTGACAAAGTCTTTCTTCTTGTTAAGCCCTGATGCTTCAATATTTTTAATTCATTCTAAGTACATTCAATTACTTTGAAGGATTTTGTTTTATTTTGTTTGGGGTTTTTTTGTTTGTTTGGTTGTTTGTTTCGTTTTATTGTGAATCACTCTGTGATTCATGCTGGTCTTGAATCCCCAGTGCAGCCTCGTAGGTGGACAGCTCCCAGCAATCCTCCCACCTCAGCCTCCTAAGTGGCAGGATTACAGGCATACACCATCACCCCTGCTTCAGTTAATTTTCACTCATACCCAGTGGTAACTTATAGTATATGAGGACAACATGAAGTTTCCACAATGCATTTCTAATTTGACTTAGATACTTATATCATAGCTTGTTTTATCTGGAGAAATGGCCTCCTGGTAGTTGTCCAGGCTGTTATATAAATGTTTCAGTTAATTACTGTCATGGTTGAGACAAAATACCCAGCATCCAAAGTTAAAGGAAGAATTTATTTAGCACAAAGTTTATGAAAGTTTTACTCTGTGACCAGCTAGCTCCAAGTCAGCGTGGTGTGTGGCAGATGGGCAACTGCTCATGGCAACAGAGGACAGCAAAAACAAGAGCAAAAGAAAGGGGGGAAATGGTACACTACATATTGTCCCTCCGTGGTAGGAAGGCCATTCGCTCCATCCTAGAGTGGGTGAGAGAGGAGAGCTCTGCGGAGGGCCCTCCTGCTGCTTCTCCTGCTGCTCCTCTCACAGCATCTCCCTGCCCTCCTCTTGCATAGCCTGGGGATGTTTACAAAGTGAGGACCCCAGCACCCTGCTGAGTCACTTAATTAAGCCTCTAAACTTCTCAAATAGCCAACTTCTCAAGTTGACACAATATCCTAGGGCATGTCCTCTGCACCCTACGGTGTAGAGCTTCTGAGTCACTTAGTTAAGCTTCTAAGATTCTCAAATTGATAGTGTATAAACCATTACAATACATAACAGAATTTGTAAGAGGAAGGGCTAATTTTTTAAAAATTTTGCATAAGGTTATCATTTACAAACTGAAACTGCCAACTTAAAAACACTAGTGAATTTTAATAAATCCTTCTGTTTATCAGAGTCAGATGTTTGAACTTTTCTACTGTATGCCTGAAGTACATTATGTTCATCATGAGAAGATGATATATGTACATAACACTTTTTAGACTCACAATAATTTTCTAATATAATATATATTGGTGATGGCCTTTGCAGTATAATAATCTTTATTAGTGGAAACATTCTTTATTAGTGCATCTTGGTAGTACCTGTCATATCCAAGCATCTTGAGGAGTGAATACCTGTATATAATATGGCTCCTTTGTTTTTCCATGCCTTTCCCTCCAATCTCCCTTCCTCCTCCAAATGCCCTGTCCCTATTTTCATTCTTCTTGGTATTATTAATCTTGGCTCATACTTATGACATATAATGTTCATATTCTTTGACATTATTGGGTTCCTGCACATAGCACACCTTATCCAACTTAACTCTTCTCCTACTCTCCTTTTGTCCTTGGTCTCCTACATTTGAAAGAGCTCTGTGCATCTTTTATCTATATTTTATTGTGTTGTCTGTTGGCATTTTGTCTTATTCAAATGAGAGACACTATATGGCATATACTCTTATGTGTCATGATTGTATTTTCTTTTTTGAGAGAGGGTCTCATTATGCAGTTCAGGCTGGCCTTAAGCTCATTTTGTAGCTCAAGCTGGTCTCAAACTCACAACAATCCTTCTACCTCAGCCTCCAGAATACTGGGATTACAGGCATGTGCCACCATGCCCAGCTTATGATTGTATTTTCTAGGTGAAGCCATTCTCCTACAAATGTCTCAGATTTCTCCTTCTTTAGAGCCAAGTAGTATTCCATTGTGTATGGATATTTGTAGATATTACATTTTCTTTATCAAGTGCTCTATGGATTAACATATAGGCTACTTCTAGGACTTACCTATTATGAATTATTCTTCTATAAGCAATGGCGTCCATGTATTGCTGTAGTATGACATCCTTAGCTCTTTGGGGAGGATAGAAGAGGGAGGGATAGCTCACAGATGGGATGAAATTCCTAATTTTAGCTTTTTAAGAAATCTACATGGTGACTGTTTTACCTCTTGACGATTGCCATTTTTTTTCTAGTGTAAGGTGTAATCTTAGTATTATTTGAATTTGCATTTCTCCAATGGCCAGAAACATTGAACATTTTTTCATTCATTTATTAGAGATTTGGACTTTGACCTCTGAAAAGTACCTGTTCATTTCACTTTCCCATTTCTTGACTAGGCCTTTTAAGTAATCTATTTTTTTATGCTTTTTATATATTCTAGATATTAATCCTTTGTCTAAGGAATAGTTAGTAGATTTTTTTTCCAATCCTATAAGTTGTCTCTTTATTATCTGATTCCCTTGCTGAGCAGTAAGTTTTTAATTTGATGTTATCCCATTTGTTGACTTTTGCTATTATTTCATATGCATATATTATTCTGTTTAGGAAACCCTTTCCTACATCTATTACCTCCAAGAGTTTTATCCATTTTGTCTCACAATAGGTTCAGTGTTATGCATTTATTTATTTATTTATTTTGCTACCAGGGATCAAATTCAGGACCTTGTGTTTGCCAGTCAGGCACTTATGCCACTGAGTTATCTCCCTCAACCCCAAAACTAGTAATTTGGGGGTTTTTGTTTTTTGTTTTTTGTGAATTGAACTCACAACTTTGCATCTTCCTGGAAGGCATTTGTGCTGCTGAGCTATATCCTCGGCCAATGTTTCTAACTTAATGTTTGGATCTTTGATTTATTTTGATTTTAGTTTAGTATATGGTGATACACATGGGTCCAACTTCCATCTTCTGTAAACTGTCACCCAGTTTTCCCATGACCATTTGGTGAACAGGCTATCTTTGCTCTGACCTATACTTTTGGTCCCTTTGTCAAAGACCAAATAGTTGATTTGTGGTTCTGGGGAAACAGACAAACTTGAAATTACCCCTGCCTCCCACCCCCAGATTCCATTCATAATTGAAATTTATAAAAATAGACTGTTCACTTCTTGGGGTGTGAATATTTTTTATTTCACTTTGAAGTTATTTAAGGACCAGAAAGAGATGCAGTAATTGAGTATAATTTTTCTACCATATCAAAGTAAATAATGTATGCCTTCATTATCAGTACAGGCCCACAATGAATAAGAATTAATAGTCCATAGACTTTTTTAATAGAGTTAAAGAGAAGCAATACACATATTTTAGGATTAGCATAGGAAGATGAAAAATATTCTTAGTAAAACTTCATCTTTAATATTCTAAATTTTTTACAAATGAAAATGATAAACTTACCTGCCTTAGCTCCTTGACATAGAAAGTGATTACTTGGTTATGGGGTAGCTGTTACTTACGCAGCAAAATTTCTTCAATTAGCAGCTGAGGCATTTTACAAGCTGAGAAATCTTGGATCAATGGGTGATATTTCTGATTTTATTCACACATTAGTACTATAAAGTACTATGTGATTCACTTGAAAAATCTGACATTCTAAAAGGGTAGAGTTTAGCAACAACAACAACAAAAAAAAACCTGACATCCTACTACCTGCTATAATAGACATGCTGTTTCTTATAATGTCTTACTTCCACCTTAAGTGTCAACTTGATGGGAACTCTGATTTAATATTATCACTTACTTGGTTCTAATAAATTAAAAATCAGATGTAAAAAAAAAAAACATTGGAATTATCTGAGGATGTCTGTATCCTTTGTTCTGTTCCACTGATCCATATGTCTGTTTCTGTTTTTGAACCATTCTGATTTCAAAAATTAAAACTATCTGACAATATCCTTTTAAGCAACCGTCCTTTCGTTTCTATGATAAACAGTTATTTATTCATCCAGTGTACCCTCTGTTCATCCAGCATCATCCAAACACCTCTCTCTCTCTCTCTCTCTGTTTCTCTCTCTCTCTCTCTCTCTCTCTCTCTCCCATTTAATGATTTACATAATATCCTCTAGGAAAAAAAAAAGTCCAGGATTAAACGACAGCATGTCTCAAAGCAGTTATACACTAAGCAATATGTTCAGAATGATAGCAGAATGAGGCATGAGAAAAAATACTATGCAGGGATTCTTAAAATCTAGCTTTAATCACTAATAAGCCAAGTAAACTTGGCCTTGGTTCCTTCAGTTTAATAAAGAACAGTTCAGTGTTCTCCCCAACCCCTCAAATCTATAAAGAACTAAGTAGTTTTTAAAATACTTAAGTATTCACAGTCAAATTTAAACAAATCATTAGCAATTTAAATTAAATGGATGTTGCTACAACACAATAAAACTTTAAAAATTAGTTAAAGAAACATTTAATTGACTTCCAGACTTAGACATTCCTAATCATCCACTTTTACTGTTTCAGCACTTATTTAAATTGCTTCATTGGTAATTATTACAGTACTTGGTAAATAAATTTAACAAAGTCATGCAATAATTATTTTATATATTAAGATGTAATTTCTGCTCATTTACAAAATCTCGCTACAGTTGTGAACAGCTAAAACTGTTTCAGGGGGTGGGAAGATGTCAGTGGCCTAAGTGCCTGCTTGGCAATTGCAAGGACCCAGGCTCAGTCCCAGGTACTGCACGTCATGCAGGCCTCAGAACTGGGCATAGTGGTGCAAGCCTGCAATCACAGTGCTGGGGAGGCGGAGAACAGGAGGATCGCCACGATTTTGGGCTGCAGAGTGAGATCCTGTACTAATTAAATAAATAAATAAATAAATAAATAAATAAATAAATAAATAAATAAATAAATAAATAAATAAAATAGTGCTGCACCAGCCCCACCCCGGGTGTGCTGAGCAGCCATTAAGGCTAGGCATGGCAGGGCGTGCCTACGATGCTAGAGGTTGGGAGGCTGAAAACAGGAGGATCACTAGGAGGCCAATCTGTGCAGTGAGAACCTGCATACCCTGTACTAAATACATAACAACAACAACAACAGTAATAATTATAACTGTTTCAGGTATTTGTCCTATTGAAAAATGTTTGAATCTCTTATAACTTAATTCCCAAGTGAAAAACAGTTTGAATCATCTTGTCTTCAGAATAGCCCAACTTGTAACAAAGCTTCTAATCTTTATTTTACATAGGTTCTAATTAAAATATACTTATTGGAATTATATAGTCATTAATATAGTAAATTTTCTATTTTGGTACATGTTTGTTTTCCTATTTATAGATATTATCTTCAGAATCAAGATGTGAAAGAGCAATCATTTTTGTCTAGCTGCAACACTGAGAGCATTTCTTCCCAAAGCTGTGAAACAGGGCAAGTTATCTTCTGAACTAAGATATATCCAGGAAAATAGGCCACTTTTAAGCCATTCTCCAGAAATGTTTCCATGAGCCAGAAGCCCACAAACTTCTCTCTTCCAGCTTTCACTTGGCAAGAAATGCTCCATGTTCTAACAAGATTTGCAGTTGAATCGAGGGATGTAGAACTTATATGTACAAAGGCTTTTGGTTTGGTGTGGGCCAATAAAAAGCTTACAACCTTTTTTAATAAAAATATGATATCTGAATTTTCTATTTGTTATGGCAGGACAGGATAATTATTATTATATTAGCACTAATGAAAAGACAATCAAAACCCTGATATATACATAGCAAACATTAGAAAGGAATGCCTTCTAATAAATCTCCTCAAAAATACTTCTTTAAATCTCTTCCACAAATAAAAATCCTATGCAATAAGCCCTGTGTCAAGAGTAACCTCTATGAAGAAAATGTGAAAATCTATTCCTAAAATTAAGAATACATCCACTCTTAACATTTACTGGAGGACATTCACTTTGTTATACATTACAAATAAGACATAGATAGAATCTTAGCATGTTAGATGTCATTGTTGTTATTTAACTACATGGAAAATAATGAAGAATGAAATTCATATCAATTCAAAAATTTTATTTAATAAAGACAAATTATATATATTAGCATGTATGTCTAGCAAAACAGAAAACTATAGAAACAAATTATTGATAATATAAACTAATAGGAAATATGTAAATTGCCTTTATCTGTGGAACTGATAATGTATTTTTTTCATAGTCAACTGAAGGGTGATTAACATTTAAATACGAAGGCTACTTAATTAACATTTCTGCACAAAAGTTCCTCCACGTGTTTCTCTGGATTGCTCTTACCAGCACTTCTGAAGCTGCATTTTATGCATGGCAAGATGCTCAAGCACGCTCTTCAGCTGAGGACTGCTGCTCTGAACACAAAACCAGGCAGCAACGCAATGCCAGAGCAGGGGATTCACTTTGTATCCTCCATGATTACACTGCAAATGTGCCTGGAATTCAGATAAACATTATATCTGGGAAAGAGCTCGTTGACTGAAACAAACATGAAAACAAATTTTAGGTGCACGCTCTCCTACGCTTCATGTTTCACTAAGGAGAATAATTACACAGGCATATTTTTGTAAGTATATATAATTAACCTGAACCCAATGTATATATTTCCACACAGTACTTTCAATGATGTGAATTTTATAATCAGACAAAAATCCTGCATCTTCTAAAGGACAACTTTAGATATATTTGTTTTAAACACTCTATGTGACTTTATTCTCTCTGATATTAGCGGAAAGGTAAACAGGAGAAGCATGAACAAAGATCTGCTAACACACTAGATTGTAAAATGTGGGTTTCTACTTTTAAGGAACAGAAGGCATGCTTTACAGGACATGATTAACATCCAATGAGTATTTTAAGTTTTGTCAAAAGCTACAAACTCAGTTGAAAAATGGGCTCTTGTTTATTTCTTCTCACAATTCTTCCTGACAGTTTCATAGATGTAATTGGCCTACCAAATTCTTTGAGATCCAACAATGACATGGCATTCTCACTAAGGCTTTGCCAGCTTGAAGACACAAATATAAATTCTGCTCTATGTAACTAAACTGCTAACTTAGCTGATATTTTCTCCTGTTAAAAACCCACTCAGAGAGGGCTTGCCAAGTAGCTCAGCAGATTAAAGTAGCTGCAAGCAGGCACAGGAGCCAGGCATTGAATCCCGGGGGCCTACCACACCAGCCCTGCCCTATGGTGTACTAAGCTGCCAATTGAGAGTGGACTTGGTGGAGCTCACCTATAACCCAGCTCTTGGGAGGCTGTAAAGAGGTGGGTCCCTGTGAATTCAATCTAGTAGTGAGACCCTGAACACCCTGTAGAATCTTCCCTAAAAATACAAAAAGCCAAACAAACAAACAAAAAAAAAAAAACCTCATAGGCTCCAAAGGACTCTCTAGCTTTTATGATATAAAATAACACTGCACTGTCTCAAAGAAAACATAACACTGATGTTGATATCCTTAAACTAGAAGAAAAGAAATTCACATATGAACTCAAACAAAGTCATGTAGAGTTTCTAGTAAATGGTTGGGTGAATACCAGAGACATATATTAATTCACTCTATGTCGGGAACTCAGGGAGACACTGGAGATAAAGGGCTGAGACAATGTACTCACAAGCCTACTGGCTCTGGAGAACAATAATACTGAAAAGACAATGGAAACAAGACTTTAGCATGTCCAGCTATTCTACAGCAAAGCTCTACCCTAAAATTATGGGAAGCACAGGATGAGCCAGGCTGACTTCAGTAAACATGCACATAGCTCAACTTTCTGCTTTATCGTGGGCCCATCCAAAAAGCGGAACCCATACAAATGAAATCTACTTCTCAGAGAATTCCTGCAGGGATCTCAGCCTGGATGCCTTACAGCAGCGCACTTATTCTGAAAAAAACAGGTGAGTAGATCTATGTTTGAAACTCTGCATTGGCTTGTCTAACTTATTCAAAATAATTTATTAAAAAACACATATAGTGCCTGACTATGTACACTTCTTAAAAGTCAGATGAAAAATTATTCTGCTAACACACTTATGTGCCATCACCAGAGATAATTCCTGGAAGCATCTGATAAAGAGAAGATAAGGACTGAGACAATGAACAAGATTTGCATCTTATTTTCAGTTTTATATGATGTTATTTTTCCTCATCACTGAAAAGAGAAAAAGCAGCTTCTGACATCTGGGATTGATTCGACATTATGTTATTACAGTCTACTCTGGCACTCACAATCAGCTCATTTTGATCCCTTGTTAGACAAAAACTTACAAAATACCACCACAAGCCAGACACGGTGAAGCGTGCTTGTAACCCTAGGACTAGAGAGGCTGAGGGAGAAAGATCGCTTTCAAGTGGGAGGTCAGCATGAGACACCTGGTGAGTTCAGGGTCAGCTTCGAACACACAGTGGGACTCTGTCTCAAAAATAAAATAACTGTCCCTTTAAAAAAAAAAGCAATAAAAATTAGTACATTTATCTTAGCTATCATGTGTATATATAGAGAGATTTTCTTTTCACTTCTTCCTTTTCTCCTTTCCTTCACCCCAGTTGTTCTTTCCTATTGAGCAGTTGCTCTCCCTTTCACAATATGCACTGAACCTTATGGATTTTATGTATTCTTTCAGGTTCTTACACTAAGGGGACAATACCATGTTTACATATGCAGATCTGATTTATTTCACAGATGAGTGTGCATTGCTAATTTCTGTTGGCTTACTGAATGTAAGTTTAACACGCAAATTTTCGACCAGTTTTACATGTCTAGATCTGGTAATCTGAAAAACTACTCTGAAGACAACAATTTGAAATATAACAACCATTGCTGAATTCCAATCATCTTGATGTTTGAAATTTTGCATTGTTTCTAATTTTTTAATTATTTTTATTCTCTTTAAAATAAAATCAAACTAAATTAAAACCCACCTCAAATACTATCACTAAAACCATGATAAGTATACAAAGACACTTGACAATATTTTCCTTAAGCAGAGACAAAAATAAAGTCAATATCCCACATATAATCATAGAATTGCCCTAACGAGGTAGAACATAGAAGGAAACCCTGCTCCTGTGGCTTCCTCAAGCTCAGGTTGTATCACACAGGTGCTCCAAGCTCTCTTTGCTGGGATAGCTTATGGTTTTCTATTCTAACTCCATTGCCCGCACCCCCAAAAATAAATAAAACCAAGTTGCCTCATGAAGAGCTACTCCTGTTGACTTCTGGCTTAAGGACATAAGCATCACCAAGAGCAAACGTTACCAAACTTAATTGAATTTCTATAACCACTACTGTCATGCAATTTAATAAAATACAATACTATCAGCCTAGTAGGACAACAAGAAGCAATGCTTTGAGATTAAGTGGTTTACTTCTTTGCCTTTCCACTAAATCAGTACTACTACAGATGTGGTTGCAGGTAAGTATCATCTGCTACTGTTTACAAGAGTATAGAAATTAAGGATATATGTGTAGCAACTTTTATAACAATTTGATGTCAAAACTATATACATATTGAGTCTGGTAAAAATTAAAATGTATTTATAAGCACAGAACACAGCATTAAATGATTCTAATTGAACATTCTTTCTCCCTTTCTCCTTCCCTCTCTTCTTTCCTTTGTTTGCTTCTTGTTGTTATTTGCATTGCTTTTAGCTTATCTTTTAACAATAACTTTCTATAGTGCTTTCATTTTCTCTCTTGTGGATCTCTGGTTGCAGCAGTATACCTTGGTCTTTGCGAAGCCTACCTACACAAGCGTTGCTAATCTGCTACATGAAAGTTCTGACAGGTGTGCCATCTTGAATTTTATTAAAACTTAGGTGAATCAATTCTGAATGTTTGACTTGATTCTCTTTTATAAAAGAAACAACTTTTGAAATATGCACTCTATTTTGGCTGTTCACATTCAGGTCTCTAAATTTTATCCTGCTTTCGGCCACTGGAGGGATATTTGACACTATACATGAATACAATGTCATCTTGCCTGCATAATGGGATATGAATCACACGATACTGATGTTAAAGAATTCATAATCCAATTCATACTACACACTTACAATAATGGTATAACACAAAATGTCCCAAATTTAGATAGTGCCCTTGGACTCCTAACGTGTCGCAGAATGAGACTGTTAATCATATTAGAAGGTAAACTGCTTCTGCTAATTTTCTGGAAAAATTTGGGCTTCAGAATAGATGAAATGAGGAAGTAAGGGACACAACATGATTTAGCTCAGCTTAAAGCTACCTCTCTAAAGAACTATGTTGCTAATATCATGTGACAACTATGCTCAGAAAAGCCAGCTTTGGTACTGAGCAAAAGACAGAGTGTAAAACTCAATCCAGTGTTCTGGCTCTGCAGTCCACAAGCTCATTAAAGTGAACCATTTGTCAAAGTCAATGAAATTCCTGTTTTTTAATAATTAAAAACAAAAGTCTTCCTTATATGATACAATTTAGTAACTATGACGAAAAGATTCAAATTACTTTAGTAACTGACACTCATATAAGTGGATCATCAGTAATGAGCTAAACATCTGGGTCAAGAAAGATTTTTAAATAGATGCAGGAATTTTTTTTTTCTTTATTCTATAGCTAATGTTAGAAAAAGCCCAAAAGAAACACAGACCTGTGAAGTCACACATAAATAATATTATTTGGAAAGAGAATAGTTCTTAAGATTCTTTAGTGTTTCAATGTACAATATGTTAAAAAAAAAAAGCATGTGCTTCTTAAAACCAAATTACTAATAATCTATAGAATAAATGTACAGCCCCAGCCCCAGAGTGTGCTGAGAAATGGGAATGGTGGTGCACGCCTGTAAGCGCAACATGTGGGAGGCTGAAAACAGGAGGATCACTACGAGTCTGATCTCTGTGGTGAGACCCTGTAGACCCTGCACTAAATACAAAAATAAATTTTAAAAAAACTTATAAAATAATGAAAGAGTTAAAATTTCAAAGTGATCATTGTCTCTCATTTGAAAAATTTGTGAGGAATGGAAAGTGACTGCAGTCTGTCTTTCAAGTCACACCAGTTTATAAAGAACAGGCACAGAGAGATTCAACAAGGCTGGAGAGAGGAGCCACACTGAGCTACTCAGAGAAAAGTCAACTAAAAGCATAGGTAATAGGAGGAAAGGGAAGGACATACATCCTGACACCCAAATCAGTCTGAAATAAGAAATTTGTACATCAAACAGAACACAGACATGAGACTTTACAAAACAGTAATCCAGCCCATGGGGCTGGCAGAGGCATGCCACCTGCATGCCAAGCAAGATTCGCTATGCTGTGAAGTGTCCAAGAAATGGGGGGCCTGCAAAGTGTGGCTAACTCAAGCCAAATAGGACAGATTTGGGATCGAGGCCCCTGGCCTCTTGTGTTTTCCCCTATATTAGCTTGGCAGCAAATTCTGTCAGCACTGCTCCCTCCCCAGAGGCCTGCCAGCTTCTCATGTGTTGTGTGCTGTAACTGAAACTCCTAACAACAACAAGGATAGAGATCATACTGAAAGAGATCCATGATCATTCCTGCCCTGTGATCAGTTAGATGGACACAGAAGCTCAGATTTAAACAGCAGTGGCACTCTAACACTGTGAGGGAGGACATCGAAGTGGGCCAAGCAGCCCTCGGCTACTTCCCAGAGGGCAGCAGAAGCATTAAGCCAGTGACCACAGTAGCCTGGTGGTGCATAACATTGGCAGCAGCAGCAATGACAGTGAGTGGAACAGAGGAATCCCTCCAGCCCTTCAACCAGTGAGGCTTGGTTTCTACCAAAGCACCACGCCCCACCCTCCAAAGCACAGATCAAAGTGGGACCCATTGTCTCTGAATCAATAGCAGAGCAGAGAAATAGGCCACAGGGCCCCAGCACAACCCAGTGTGAGAGGACAGAGACATGCCAGTGGAAGTGGAACACGGAAGGCTGGTATCATGGGGAGGATCAGTTGTTCATAGTGGGGGCAGTCTTGGACCATCTGTGTCTGAGGGTGCTATAACAATTTTGAGAAACAGAGACAAACAGCTTTTGGAGGGTTATGTGTTTTTTGGATTTTTTCAGCTTGTTTTGGTCTTTATTCTTGTTCTTGTCTATTTGTCGTTGTCTGTTTCCTCAACTCTCTCTTTCTTGGTATTATATTTCCATATGAGTGACCATTCTCTCTACACATTCAGGTCTGCTTCAATAACTTTTCACTTTCTCGTCATTCTCTCTCTCTCCTACCCTCTTCAGTTTCCAAAAGCCTGTATTGGTTCTTTGTCCTCCAGCCTGGCTTCTATTATATTTCTCTTCATTTAGCTTTCTGTTTTCTTCTCCTACCTCACTTAAATTTCTATATCACAGAGTAAAATCATTCTACTAAGGGGAACCTCTTTGTATATAAGATCCTGATTAATGGTTGACTTGATTATATTACTGTAGCTTTGCCCCTATTGTTAAATTAATACTTACCACAGTTGGTCAAGTTTTAGGCTGTACTTGATGCTATTGTTATTGCCAATTTACTGCTGAGCTGGGATAACATATCAGGTATTGATCCTTGTAGAGCAACTGTGATTAGCGTCAGTCATAACCATCAACATAATCCAATAACAAAGGACTGGGTGATGATCCAAATAAATAACAACTTCCCCTACTTAATAAAGCAGGTAGGTAGGGTTTAGAGACAGATACAAAGACCAAGAACCACCTATACCTACAAGACATCTCTGAGGAGCAGATGTCCCTTAGGGGAAGCCTTGATACTAGCAATTAAGCTATCTACTATAAGAAAGTCATAAGCAGCAACACAGAAAAGTAAAACAAAATAAAAAATGACAAGATGCAGAAGCAAAATGCAACCCCAGACCTCCAGACACCCAAGACAAAGAACAACTAAAGAAATTCATGACCACTAAATCAGATCTACAAAATGTTCTGAAAGATACTTGAGAAAAAGATAAAGACTACAATACCAAAAATTCCAATAGAGAGAATCCACCAGGCAAGACAATTCACAGAAGGGTAATAGAGGGAACCAGTAGCAGGAAAATTAGGTAATCAGGATAAATCAATACACGTCACTTATAGCTATCAACATTAATTGTTTCAACTCACCAAGCAAAAGAAACAGACTGGCAGACTGGAACAAAAACAAGATTCACCAATATACTGCATATAAGAAACATTTAGCCCAAAGAAATCCATAGATTGAAAGCTGAAGTATAGGTAACAATACTCTTTTTAAAAAATAAAACTTGAAAAATACTCCATAAAACAGGAACCAAGAAAAAGGCAGAGGATCTATTCTATTTGTAGACAAAGTTAACTCCAGCCCAAGACTGATCAAAAGAAACAGAATGTCACTACATATTTGTTATGGAAAAACTTCAAGAACAGATAACAGTCATAAATATATATGCACCAAATACCAGTGCATTGGGGCTGAGGAGATGGCTCAGTAGAATAAGCAATTCCCTGGCAAGCGCAAGGGTCTGAGTTCAATGCAGGACTCCACAAAAAAAAAAAAAAAAAACAATGCACAAACTATAAAAAAAAACAAGTATCAATGGATATGAAAAATCAAGCACTAAAACAGCTGTAATGGGGGACCTTAACATCCCATTGTAACAAATGGATAGATCAACCAGATAAAAATCAACAAAAATATAAGAATTGAAACAAATCTATAAACAAATGGATATAGTAGATATCCACAGTGTTCCACCCTACAATACACATTCTTCTACCTGCACATTGGACACTCTTCAAAATAGACTAAATATTAGTTATGAAGCATACTAAAGTAAATGAAAAGGGATTGAAATTATCTTATGCATATTATCAAACCATAGTACAATGAAATTGGAACTCAATGGCAAAATAAACCACAGAACTCCATAGACACACTGAAATTAACATGTTACTAAACAGCCAATGGGTCACAGATGAAATTAGAGAAGAAAGTAAATAGTATTTATAATTAATGACAATAATGATGCAATACACCAAAATTTATGAGAACCAAGGAAAGTAATCCTAAGAGCACAATGTATAAGTAGCTACCTTTCTTATCTTGAAAACAGAATGAGTTCAGGTAAACAACCTAACTCAGATGCTGAACCTCAGATTTTTAGAAAGAAAAGAACACATTAAGCCAAAACCTTATATAAAGGAGGAAATTATAAAGATCAGAGCAGAAATTAATACAACTAAGATGAAGAAAATAATACAAAGAACCAATCAATGAAAGAGTAGGTTCTTTGAAAGATTAAATAAAATTTATTAAGCCATAGCTCCTTTTATCAATAAAGGGAAGAAAAGACTCATACTGATGTAAGTAGCAACATAATGGTGAAATCACAATAAACACTGCACAATCTAGAAAGTTATTAATACCAACTTTGAAAACGTTTAATAAGACGGAAAATACAGAAGAAATGCATCGATTACTAGATACATATGAATTAACCAAAGCTGAATCAAGAAGATATAAAAATTTCAAATAACCCAGTATCAGTCAATGAAATTGAAAATGTAATTAAGGACTTACTAACAAAGAAAAGCCTAGATCCTGAGATTTTCACTACTGAATTCTAAAAGAAATATATTCTAGAATAAATATATATCTGATGCCACTTTTTCTCAAACTCTTCAGTGAAATTTAAATGAAAGCAAGAATCCAAAGTCATTCATGGAAGCACATGTCATCTTGATACCAAAACCAGAGAAAGATCCATTCAATAAAGGGTACTGCAAGCCAATCACCCTAAGGAGCATAGAAACAAAAATCCTCGATAAGATACTGGCAAACAGAATGCAGCAAATCATCAAGAAGATTAGCTATTATGACCAAGTAAGATTCATCTCAGGGATATAGGTATGATGAACATGTGCAAAACACTAAATTTAATACACAGATTAAGAAAACCAAAGACGAAACTCACATGACCATCTCAATAAATGCAGAAAACTCATTTGACAAAATCTAAAACCCATCATGATAAAAATCCCTACACAAAATTTTAATAGCCTTTATCTCACTGATAAAAGCTATCTATAACAAATCGACAGTCAAATCATCCTAAATGAACAAAAATTGAAAGCTTTCATTTTAAAATCAAGAATAAGACAAGGATTTCCACTACCACTACTCTTATTCAATATAGTTCTGAAAACACTTGCAAGAGCAATTAGACAAGAGAAAAAAAAAGGGTGGAAAGGAATAAGTTAAATTATCATTATTTGCAGATAACTTGATACATAGAAGACCCAAAAACTGCACCAAAAGACTTCTAGATTTAATTGCTAAATTGAATATTGTAGCTGGATACAAAGTCAACTTTCAAAACAATATCTTTACTGTACACAAGTAACAAATTCACTAGGGGAGAAATTAGGGAAACAACCACCGTCACAATAGCATCAAAACTAATGACATTCTTAGGATTCAATCTAACAAAGGAAGTGAATGATCTCTACACTGAAAACTACATTTCTTCAAACAAGGAAATCAAAAAGAATATCAGAAAATAGAAAGATGTCTTCTTTTCTTGGAGAGAAAGAACCAATATAGTGAAAAAGGTCATATTTCCAAATTGTTATACAGATTTAACACAATCTCAATAAAAATACTATTAGTATATCTCATAGACCTAGAAAAAAATTTCTAAAGTCTATTTGGGACCAGAAGAGATGATGACGATGATGACGGAGAAGGAGAAGGAGAAGGAGAAGGACGAGGACGAGGAGGAGGAGGAGGAAGAGGAGGACAAGGAGAAGGAAAAAAGGAAAGAAGGAAGGAAGGAAGGAAGGAAGGAAGGAAGGAAGGAAGGAAGGAAGGAAGGAAGGAAGGAAGGAAGGAAATTTTCTAGGCAACAAAGGCATGGACAAGGGGTGTATCAATCCCTGACTTGAAGCTATACTGCAATGCTATTCCAATAAAAAACAACATTGTACAGACTAAAAAAATAAAGAATTTAGGCTTAGTGCAACAGATTAGAAAACGAAGAAAAAAATCCAAACACATCCAACTACCTTCTTTCACAAAGGGACCAAACACATTCACTGAATAAAAGATAGCTGCTTTAACAAATGATGCTGGAAAAACAGGCTTTCCACATGGTGAAAACTAAAACTAGACCCATGTTTCTCACCATATGTTAAACTAAATCAAACTGGATAAACATTTAAATATTAAAGCAGAAGCAGTAAATCTACTGAAAGAAAGAATAGGTGGAACTCTTGAAGAAATAGCAGTAGGCAAAGACTTCATGAACAAAACCCCAGTCACACAAGAAATATGACAAAGAATCAGCAGCTTGGATCTCTTCTTATTAAAAAGCTTTTGCACAGCAAAGGAAATCAACAGGGCGAAAAGAGAACTCACAGAGTGGAAAAAAATATGTAGCCAGTTATCACTCAGACAAGGACTATTATCTAGAACATATGAAGAATTGAAGAATAACAGACCCATCCCCCAAGTTTATAGACTCAATCAAAAGATCAGCATCTAAAAACACACTTCTCAGATGAAGAAATGCAAACAGTAAATTAATGTATGAAAAAATACTCAACGTTACTGGTCATTTGAGAGAAGCAAATTAAAACAATGCTAAGATTCCATCTCACTCTGGAATACCCAGAAATCAACTAATAACTACCATATGCTGCTGGGGACATGGGGGAAAAGCAAGCCTTCTCTACTGTTGATGAGAATTAGGCTGGTGCAACAACTGTGGAAATCTGTGCTGCGATTCCTCAAAAAACGAGGGCAAGAGGTCCATTTGACCCAAGCACTCCCCTTCTGGATGACTCCCTGGAAGAATTAAAAACATCATACCACAGCAATAGATGCACACCTGTATTTATGTCATCACAGATTGTAATAGCTGATATTAGCTATAACTAATGAAAGAGTAAAACTAATAACTCATGAATGGATAAAGAAACTGTCAATTTTTATACTACTTATCCATAAAGAAGGATTAAGTTGAGGCATTTATAGCAAAACAGATGGACAGTGGGACTATCCTTAACTGGAATAAATCAAACATGGAAACATCACATTGTCTCTCTGTGTAATTGGAAATGTACATAAGAACCAAAATGTACATTATGTATTATGGAATAAGGAGAAAAGGTTCAAAAGGAAAGGAGAACTAGTGAGAGGGAAGGGGAAGCAGAAGGAAGAGAAAAGGGAAAAATGAGCAAATAAGGATAAAATGGAAACAAAGCTTTGTAAATAAGAAGAAAAGAGAGCCTGAAGGGAGGGCAAAGGAATGGGGAAAACAAGAAAAATCAAGAAATATCATGAGGGCCGGCAAGGCGGCTCAGCTGGCTAAGCGCTTGCTTAGGTAAGTGCAAGGGCTGGGTTCGGTTCCTGGGACCCTGGGTGTGCTGAGCTGGAGATGGAGTCTAGCCATGGCTGCACATGCCTGTAATCCAAGCACAAAAGAGGCTGAAAACAGGAGGATCTCTATGAGTCTGAGCTGCGCAGTGAGACCCTGCACACACACACACAAAAATGAAATATCACGTACAAATATAAATTCCTTATGATAAACGTGATCATTATACATATCTAAATGTTATCAATAAACTTAATGACAATAATAATAAAACATGCTCAATTATATGTCTCAATAAATTATGCTTTCATAATTATAGTTTATTTCATAACAAGAAATTATATAAATAAGAGATTTTTATGTAAGGTAACCACTTGTTTCAAAACTGAAAGATTTTCTACAATTTATTGGTTGTGCCTTCTCAAATTCATGAATTTACCACTAGATATTTCATACTTTTAATACATAAGGGGTCAGGGAGATAGCTCAGTGGAATAAGTGCTTGCCTGTCAAGGCAAGGTTCTGTATTAAATCCCTGATACCACAAAAAAAAAAAAAAAAAAAAAAAAAAGATTCTTAGTGAATCTAAAAGCTGCTCTGGGTCTCTTTTCAGGGCCAGCCAGAAAGCTCTGCCTGCTTAGGCCGAGTGCGGCAGCCAGCGGCTTGATCCCCCCCAGGCCATGCTGGCTCCACCCCCAGGGCACACTGAGATGGCAACTGAGACTGGGCATGGGGGTGCGCGAGCCTGTAATCCCAGCACTTGGGAGGCTGCAAACAGAAGAATCACCATGAGTCTGATCTGAGTAGTGAGACCACATATAGCCTGTAGACCCTGCTCTAAACTCATAAAAAAAGATACGTGTCATCTCTTAAATTTCATTTATGATTGTTTCATGAATGCAATATAGGAACAGTTTTTAATATGAAATCTTGTACTTAGCTACAATTAAACAAAATTATTACTTTATTAGGAGAAAAAAATGAAGAGACATTTACATATTAATAATCATTTTTTTCTTCTAATAATCATTTTAATCCTTCAACTTGAACTATATTTTAAAGTTTTTAATTGAATTTTAGAATATTACAAATAAGTTGTGGGAGCATAAAATATTACACCCATTTCTTCATTTTATATATTTTCTTTGGAATGCAAATAAAATACTTTAAAATATTAACTTATAAATCAATCTAAATTTTGTTGTGATTTTTAAGGAATGGCTGACATGGGACCTCTATGGACGAAATATCGTGGCATGTCTCCATTTAAAGCAGTGGCTGTGGTGGGGCTCCCTTCAGGAACTGTGCAAAGCATTGCATAAAATAAATGAATGCTTCTCCCAATACCCTCCCCGGTCTCTACCAGCGAACGGCGTATTCAGCAAAGGCTGCTGAATTGACAACTACAATTATCACAGGACCACATCAGATTACCTACCGTATCAGAATCTGTGTTCTCAAATCCTTTCTTATTTTCTGCAATGCAAAAGACTGATCCAGGATAGAGTTCTTCTTCACATATGATTTGTAACGTTTTCAGCATGAATTGGATATTTGAAAAGATATTTGGATACTTGTGATACGACTCTCTAGAAGCGGAAAGTGCTATGATTAAAAAAAAAAACATTGTGGGAAACGTTTGATCAATGTGTTGCATTGTGTTTCATATGTCTTTTCAGTATTAAAGTAAAATAATATTCAGAACTTAGGTGCTGAAACTGTTTTACATTTTGCAACCTAGTGAAGATTTATAAAGTTATGTTTGCCCCCTGGTGGTGTAACAGCAAACTACATGGTAAATAGTTTTTAAAAAAGAGAATACAGAATAGTATTAAAACAGAATAAATTACGAATGATAGAGTTTCACTAAACAAAATAATATGAATTTGTCAGTATCTTTAGTACTGTATAATGTTATTCTCAAATTCATTTTTTAGATTACCAGATATATGCATGACAAATTAGAATGATAAAAAGAAAAAATTATAAGAAATTAAGAGAAAAAAGAAAAAAATGGAAAAGATTAAAAAATAAGAACATTAAGAATGAATTAAGCATTTCCAGAGACCAGCAAAATTCCACAATACAATTATCCACACCATCCTGCTTACATACACAGATACATCTCTTTCCCTCCCTCCCTCTCCTATCTTTCTTCTCATCTCAGTAATAATTAAGGCACAAATAATCTAGAAGAAGCTTGAATAATGGTTGAACAATTAAATATTGTTACTGATCAAGAATGCTTGATAGCTTCCAGCTGAAAATAAATCAAGTTATTATAGGTATTCTATTCAGAATAGATATTTTAAATGTCATTCTACAATCAGCGTCATAGCTTCTAACCCAGCATCTCCAGTTTCATTCCTTTTCAAGTTGTTATTATTGACTTTAAAGCACATATCTATGAAGAGGCAACAGTTATGCCACTTAACATAACTGTTAATAATAAAACACTGTGTTATATAAAAGAACCTTTTTAATAAATGCACTGACAGCCTTTGGGTCATTCCAGTCACACAGTGGAAAAATTAGTGATGATCATTCTTTTACTGGCTAACTACACAGAGTAACAGCTGCTGCTGCTGCTGCTGCTAAGAAGGAGAAAAGAACTTGTTGCTAAAGATAGAGATGTGCCCTAAAGCTCTACATAACATTGGTGAAAGACCAATGAGTGAAGCATGCTTAGAGAGAGAGAGAGGGACAGAGAGAACCAGCGAGATAGCTCAGTAGACTAAGTGCCTGCTTTGCAAGCACAGGGACCAGGGTTGGATCTCTACATGCCACTCTGGCCCCACTCCCAGGACTCTCTGAGCTCGCAACCAAGTCTGGGTGAGGTGGTGCATGCCTGTATTTCCAGCCCTGGGGAGCCTGAAAACAGGAGGATCACTATGAGTCCAAGCTGTGTAGTAAGACCCTGTACCAATACATAAATGGAAAAGAAGAAAGAGGAAGGGAGGTAGGTATTGGTTTTGTTTGTGGCATAAATGAAATAGAAACCAAGATGAGAACTTGACATTTTATTCAAATAATCTTTCAAAACCTATCAGTCACTGTCATCTGATTATTTGATAATTCACTGTGCTGAACACTCAGTTCAGAAGACTTACAGTTTATTGAAGAAACCAAACATTTCCAATGTACTGGTCCACAGCCTCCTCTTGGTGCTGTTCCACTTCTGGACATGTACTGTGATGTGAACAAGTGGATCCCTAAACAACCTCTGCCCTAAACCTCCACTCCCTCTTCAGTGACTGCTCCCCTCAGACAGCTGCCCCTTCTTTCCTCTGGAAACTCTTTCCCTTATATAACAACAGGTAATGTTCTCTTGTTTTAATTTGAGTTTTTCACCCAAACTATTTGCATATTCCTATGTTCATACAAATCTTTATAGCTGAATTTCTTAAAATATTTCAGAGTATTGGTTGGGTGCCCAAATTTTCCAGTACTGCTTGCCTCCAGCCTGAATTCTGCTACCCCATCTCCACTGGGGAGGTCCCAAAGGTGGATAATGACATTTGGATTGCAGAGACCCATCCCCACTTCTTAGGTCCACTCCTAGTTGACACTTCTGGAGTTCTTGGTAATGTAGGTCTTCTTGGCTGTCTTCCATGGATGGCATCACTGCCTCTTACTTTTCTGAGCTCACTATTCCTGATTCTATTATTCCAATAATGCATTAAAGATTTATGTTCCCAAAGATTCACTTTTAAGACTCAGATTCTCTGCACCCCACTTCTAACCCTCAGGCTAACTCAAGCTACATTAAGATGGATGATTGTAAGTCTATATTCCAGACTTCACTTCTTTCTAATTTAACTTCAAATTCAATATGTCCAACAGGTCTCCAAATTGGGCCCTCAGTGTTTAAAACACTGCATTATGAATTTTTCCCTTTCCTTTACATATTCTGTAAGTTCATTTGCTCACTAAATCTACCCTTTTTTAGCTCTAAATGTTTTTAGATTATTTTACCATCTATGATGCCCACTATAATAGTTTACTTTTTTTTGTTCTCAGAATTGAGCTCATGACCTCACACTTGCCAGGCAGATGTTGAGCCACAGAGCTATATCCCAGCCCAATAGTTGACATCTTTAACTCTCTTCTTCAACATTCCCTCTTTGTCACTATATGAATATATGTGCTGAATTGCAAAGCAAAAGATATTTTTTCCTATGGCTCTCAATAAAAAACTTTTTTTCACAATAAAAAACTTTTGAAAACCTTTTAAGTAGTGATTTGAAACATTTAGCTTGTGCACAGTAAGCTGCATTTTCTACCTGCATCCACTTTCTTACTCTGCATCCATATTTCATTACCTTATGAATTTGACATTTTGGAATCTAGTGTTGGTAGTTATTACTAGAAATGAGGAAACTGATTCATAAGCACTGTTCTCCTCATAGGTAGAAGGTTAAAAAGCAGACTAGTGTCACTGGCTGTCACAGGCTGGTGGAATGAAGAAGAGTGAAGGAGGTGACATGGTAGTCAAGAGCCTGTCTTTGAAGCCAGGCAGAAGGAATCAGCTCCACAAATCACTGTACAGCATGGACGCAACAGTAGCAAAAATATATGCTTCAAAATTGTGAAGAGAACAGATTTTAAACCTGAAAGTAATAATAGGTACATAGGGGCCAAAACAAGGCTTAGGCAAAGGCACCATGGAGCAGAAACTGACATTGTGCACCTACTACTGTTCATGCAAAATAGAACACGGCTTCCAGTCTTGACAGTCTGAGCTCCTTAACATCTAGCATAAGACATTTTTAAGTGCAGAAAAAAGATACTCTACCATACGAATATGGTTGGAGCCTAAGTAAATGTTCTTTAAAACTTTGTAGTTGACCGTGTAGAAAAAATATAAAAAGTCGTAAGAAGATCAAATAGCCAATCTGTCAGAAGAGAAAAGAGAAAAGCACTTCTGTGTTGCACCAAAGCATATTTTGAAAACATACAGAAAATAAAATAAACCATTGTATTGTTGTATTATTACATTTACCCCTGGTAAAATAATTTTTTTTTTTTTTGGCAGAACCGAGTATTGAACTTACCCCCTTGTGCTTGCCAGGGAAGCACTTATTCTACTGAGCCATCTCCCTGGCCCACTTGGTAACATAATTTCAAACTCACTTGATACAAATGGTTTTGAAATAGCTTTAAAACATTTATATGAAGATTGAAATGCTAGTCAGAATAAGTAATTCATAAATCAATTATGTGTTATCTTTCACCAGTCCTGAGTGTTCTTTACACTTTACAACACAATTTTCAAATTGTAGGTAAAGCTCCCCAAGTGCTTCATGGGACCAGTGGAGAGGCAATGTTTAAATAAAGTGAAAATGAAGAGAACACATCATGATTTATTTTATAATTCCTTTTCTCCAGCAAGTAGATGAATGTTCATTATTTGTGTGCTGGACCATACTGAGAAGAGGAAACAAGCCTCAAAGTGGCAAGAAAAAAAATATTTTAGGTATCATTGAGGAATATTATACAGGACTAAGCTCTTCACTCTACTGCAAAGCACTATAAAATCTTCCGTGATATTTAAAACAACTAAAAATAGTTTGTTGTACACAGGTCACATAAAATGGAATATCTGCAAAAACATAATACATAAGATTTCACATAAAATTAAAATAAATGCATGAAATACACAAAAATAAACAGAATACAAGTTGTATAATTTTCTAAATTATGAAGAAGAACCAAACACTAGCAAAAATTGCTACTCTCTAGTGTGTGTTATCTATGTGCACATGTGAAAAAAACTTAAATTATTTTAACTGTAAAGTAGTAATGCAGAGTATTATCCAATGTACAAGTTAAAATAAAGGATAATAAAAAGATGAACCTAGCCCATTTTCAGTACCACTCAATACTGTTAAGCAAATAAGTGGAAGTCAAGGATCTTGAACCCAAAATTGTGTACATTGTTCTAAATGGCATAAATTTTCGATTATAGCAGGGCTGTGGAGATAGCTCAGTGATCTAAGTGCCTGCCTGGCAAGCACAAGGACCTGGGTTCAATGCCCGGTACCACATGCCATGTCGGCCCTGCCCCAGGTAGGCCAAGCTTGGCCGCCAAGACTGGGCATGGTGGCAAATGCCTGTAATACCAGCTCTGAGTAGGCTAAAACAGAAGGATAACTATGAGTCTTAGTTGTACATCAAAACCCTGTACTAAATATATAAGTTAAGTAAATAAAAATTTAAAAATTATGACCATAATATTAAAAATATTTTCTAATATTTTATTATGACTGTTATTAAAATAACTTTGAAGGTGAACCATGATTATTCATGAATGGTTCTGGAAATGACAAATGTGCACCATTTGTAGACTCAGAGAACAAATTTTAAAAATGTTTGTGAGATATGTCCAGTATAGGGGGAATGAGGGGGTCTTTTCATATCACATAATTCGTAATAGCACCGTGCCTTTCTAAGATAATGAAGTTACATGAAAAAGGAGTGAAGATCCAAAGACTATATAAAAGAATATTGTTATATTTTAAGTAGATACCCACCATTCTACACAATGAGTGAAAACTACTTAGGAGAATAATTTGAAAATTTTGAAGGAATAAAAAACCATCATTGAGAAGAAAATTAATGTTTAAAATATAATATGGCATAAAAAAGAAACTTATGTATTATACCTGAATTGAGTAACGAATTTCACCTGTGTCACAGGCTATCTATAGTTATGCTATGCTTGGAAAAGTGGCTTTGTCATCATTCACCTTAGTAATTGACTGAACATGGGAAGTGAAAGATCTCCACCACAAAAACTGTAATTCTCAGAAAACAGTTTGAGGACTGCAGCAGAAAATGAAAAGCTACACCCTGCTTCTAGATAGAAGGAAACAACATTATCAGAATGGTCAGACTTCCAAACTGATGTACAGCTTTAATGCAATACCAATCAAAACATCAAAAGAGACTCTCACACAACTAGAGAAAATTTATATAGAGCCAAAAGTGGCTCAGAACAGCAAAAGCAATGTTGGGAAACAAAAGCAAAACAGGAGGCATCACAGCGCTGGGTTTAAAGTTATAGTACAAAGCTACAGTGATAATAAAAACAAAACCCAGCATGATCCTGACACCAAAATAGACATGCAGATCAATGGAACACAACAGAGATGCAGAAACAGACTCAAGCACATTCAGCATCTGATCTTTGGCAAAGAAGCCAAAAACACACTCAGAGAATAGGCAACTTCTTCAACAAATGGTACTGAGAAACTGAGTATCCCTGTGCAGAAAATTGAATCTAGTCTCATGCTACTCATCGCGTAGGAAACTGAAATAAACATGGAGCAAATATCTACATGCAGTATTAAAACGGCAACAATCTGCCGGAGGATAAAAAGGTAAAATGCATGAAATCATAGGCCTAGGTAAGGATTTTCTGAACAGAACCCCCATTTCAAAAGAAACATCAAAAATCAACAAGTGCAATTATATTACATTAAAAAAGCTTCTGAATAGCAAAAGAAACAATCAACAAAGTGAATAAATAGCCTAAAGAATAGGACAAAGTTTCTTCCAGGTATTCCTCCAACCCAGGACAACAGAATATATAAAGAAATAAAAAATACAGCCCCTAAATAAAAGATCCACTCAAGAAATGAGCCACTGAATTGCAGACACTTCACAGAAGTGCACATAGCCAATAAATATATGAAGAAAAATTCCACATTTCTGATTATTAGAAATGAAAACTAAGTTCTTCCTTAGGCAGAGTGCAGGGGCTGGCGCTCCATCCTCAGTGGGCCATGCTGGCCCTGCCCCCAGGACACACTGAGATGGTGATTGACAGTGGGCGTGGTGGCGGACACCTGGAATCCCAGTGCTTGGGAGGCTGAAAACAGGAGGATCACTATGAGTCTGATAGGACATAAAACAAACCCCCCCCAAAAAAAGGAGGAGGAGGAGGAGGGGGAGGAGGAAGAGGAAGAAGAGGAGGAAGAGGAGGGGGAGGAGGAAGAGGAAGAAGAGGAGGAGGAGGAGGAAAACAAGAGGATCACTATGAGTCTGATAGGACATAAAACAAACCCCCCAAAAAAAGAAAAGAAGAAGGAGGAGGGGGGGAGGAGGAAGAGGAAGAGGAGGAAGAAGAGGAGGAGGAAGAAGAAGAAGAAATGAAAACTAAAAGAATGCTGAGATCCCATCCTAGCCCAGAAAGATTGGCCATCACCAAAAAATCAAAGAATAACAAACACTCCAGGGAGAAAGGCTTGAAACGCCTTTACATTGTTGGTAGGAATGGAAGCTGGTACAACCACTGTGGAAATCAATAGATTACTTAAAGAACTACCACCAGAAATTCCATTTGACCCACCTCTTTCATTCTAGGTATCTTCCCCAATGAATTAACAGAATCAAATTTCAGAGCCAGGATGATGGCTAGGCAGTTGAAGCACCTGCCTGGCAAGTGCAACGACCCAGTTCAATCCCCAGTACTGCATGCTGTGCCAGCCCCAACCCCAGGAGAGCCTTGCCAGCCACCAAAGCTGTGCAAGGTGGCACACATCTGTAGTCCCAGAGCTGAGGATTCTGACACAGAAGGATCACTATGAGTCTCAGCTCTGTGGCAAGACCCTGAACCAAACAAACAAATAAATTTTTTTTTAAATTTTAAAAGAAATCAAATTACAGAAAATTACACATGCCCATGCCTATGACAGCACAATTCATAATAGCCAAATCTGGGAAACAATCTATTTATCAAGAGATAAATACGTAAAGAAATTGTGACATTTATATGCAAAGAAGTAGTTCTCTGCCATAAGGAAGGATAAATTTGGTTGCAAAAGTGATGCACCTTCAGGTAAGGATGCTACGTGAAATGAATCAGACACAAAGTGGTGAATGTGATAGGGTTTCCAATGTGCTAAACCTAAAGTATAAATGATTTAAAGATCAAAATAAAAAAAATAATAGAAAAGAAGGAGTTCAGTCTGCAAATGGAAAAGGGTCTAAGAGATGGGAGGAAGGAGAGGAAGGGAAGTGAAAGAAGTAAAGAAATGAAAAGAATTAAGATGCAGCCGGGCGTGGTGGTGCATGCCTGTAATCCCAGCACTTGGGAGGCTGAGGCAGGAGGATTGTTGTGAGTTCGAGACCAGCCTGAGCTACAAAGTGAGCTCGAGGCCAGCCTGAACTGCATAGTGAGACCCTGTCTCAAAAAGACTAAAAAAAAAAAAAGAATTAAGATGCGCTAGGTAGTGTATCAAAGCCCTGAATGAATGCAGTAATGCACCACTAACGTGTACAGATAAAAGTTTAAAATCTAAATCTATAAAATGCTGCAGGTGGAAGTGAATGAAGCCTTGACAGTGATACCTCGCGATAAAGCATGTTGTCAAAAAGAAAGGAGCAAAGGGAAGGCTCCAGCGTGTTATCAGTTACGTAATGACAGCTCTACAAAGGCACAAAAGTGCTCACCAACAGAGCCCTTGCTTACTTCCACCAGCTAATTTATACTGGCTAAAGCAACAAAGAGTAAGCTTTGAAACTAGTAAATCTGAGAATTGGGTGTCTTGTAGCAGGAAATTATTTCCTCTTCTGTGAAATGTCAGAAAATAATAGCACCTAAGTTTCAGGATTATCAAAAAAAATTTTTTTTTCGGTACCAGGGATTGAACTCAGGACCTTGAGCTTACCAGGCAAGCACTTATTCTACTGAGCTATCTCTCTGGCCCTCCAAGCAATTTAGTGAGTGAAAATTCAGTCTAATATATCAAAGGTACTCTCATTGTGAAAAACATCTCGTGCAGTGCTGCTTGTTCACATATGCTACAAGAAAAGTCTAAGGCCCCTAACCTGATGCTGAGAAAGGGACCAAGGTTCAGGGCATACAGGATGAAGGAGAAGAGAAAGAGACATTTAAAAAGAATCAGGATACAATATTTAAATACCTCATGACAAACAAATTTATTATGTATCTCAAATATATACTAATAAAAATGTTGAAACTACATGACATGTATAGCACATCAGCAATATATGAAGTGGACAAAACTATATTTTATAGTGATTTTTTGGGGTTTTTTTGATACAGGGTCTAACTCTGTAATTCAGGCTAGCCTAGGACTATATATATGTGTGTATATTCCATTCTTTTTCAATTATACATAGTCATATTTATGTCTTATTTCATACTTGTACCTGTATTTTAAGTTTATATATCTCTGTTTCCAACACATATGTGTATGCAGGCATGTGTGTGTCTGCCTTTTAAATATATATATATATATATATATATATATATATATATATATAAAATATATATATAAATATATATATATATATATTTAAAAGACAGTTTGCAAAAATAACAAAAAAATCTCTGTAATCTCACAATTCCAAGAAAATTATTGGTAGTATTTTGACCCTTTTCCTCCTATCCTCCCTACAACCCTTTTGCTTAATCAATCACTATTATGTGTTCTACATATGCTCTTGCCTGGTCTCCATAAATCTATTATTTCAAGCATGTTAGAGAACATCTCCCCCAAATATCCCAATGAAGAGCTGATTCATGAATATTCATTCCCTCATGCTTTGCTTCTATGAGTTCCTATGCAAAACTAAACAAGAAAAACCATAATGTTGCTTAGTCAGTTATATTTGTCATATATATGCTATACATTAAAGAAGTCTGTCTTTGCCCCTTTTACAATAAAAATGCTAATACAATTAATTAAACTAATAGTTTCCAACAGTGAATCGTGAGCATTATAGAGTAAAACTGCATGATTTTGAGAACATTACAGAATGTGGCCTAAGTAAAGAAAGTTTGGTAAAGTTCTAAAATGACATATAAGACTAAAAGAACTAATTTCAAATTTAGAAGTTTATTTAAGGTCATCTTTTAGCAATCTGAATTTCAAATTAGGTGGCATTAAAATTTCTTAAGATGGAAAAGCTAAAACTGACATATATTCCAAAAATTAATAAAGACATTGGTTTTAATTAAAGGTTTTCTAACAGTTGGTAAAATTATATTTTCTCAGACCATGTCTACTTGAATAGCAGGCACTAATGTTCTGTTCACAACTTAAAGCAAATTTTACTAAATCTGAGTTCTGTAATAAAAGCAACTCTCTTGTCTTGGCCCTAAAAAGAAGTCATGTGGTTGCATATAATGGAAATTAATGATGTGAAACAATAAAATGTTCAAAACATACCTTTGTCAGCTTTATTTCAACAGAATATAAAAAATCCTTCAGAAATGCATCACAGCAGAGCCTATACAAAACTGATTCTGCAACAAAAAATAAGGCAGGCAGATGATCCTCATCAAATGCAGCATGGTCCAGGGATGCATAAAGCATATTTAAAGCTTCTGAAATATGAAAACATAGAAACTTTGTCATTTTAAAATGATCCAGCTTTTGTACACTCTTTAACTCATTCTTGCAATTAATTTTTTCTCATCAGATACTTGTTTTAAAATGAGTCTACAAATTCTTTAGCACCATTCTATCAATAGAT
Source organism: Ctenomys sociabilis (assembly GCA_004027165.1). Classification (NCBI taxonomy): domain Eukaryota; kingdom Metazoa; phylum Chordata; class Mammalia; order Rodentia; family Ctenomyidae; genus Ctenomys; species Ctenomys sociabilis. The sequence continues at coordinate 62,193 of PVKA01002301.1, read as the reverse complement.
AAAGTCTACCCTCCCTTCCCCTTAAATTCTAGTCGTTCTTGGGCTTCCTTCAAATGAGAGAATTCAGCAGAATTGACCCACATGACTTCCAAGGCCTGATTAGAAAAGGCAGAACAGCTGCCACCAATCGGTACCCAGCCCCCAGCTCTGGAGTCCTCCGCTGCCATACCGAAATCCAGCAGGAAGCTGGTTGCAGAATCACCATACCAGGGGTTGGGCTCATTTTAAGTGAAATCAGAAATTACTGGAAATTACTTAAGCTGTTGGCGGCCACAGCTAAGTGGACAGAGGACTACAAAATAGTAACAGGCAAAAATATAGGCAGAAATCCTATTAGATTATTTCAGTTATGGTGATGATAAGAAATGATGCTTACGGAATCTTTTGGAGGTCAGTGTCCAAATAAACTGAAACACTTTTAGTTCTATGTAACATTCAACTGAACAGAAAATATTTTTGAAATAAAAGTGTTATTTTATAAGATCACAACTGGAAAGGGCCCGGGATGACTAAAAACATTGCCTTCTGTGTGCAATTTTCCTCCATCTGCTGGTTCCCCCAGTTTACACCCTGTGATGCTGACCCAAGCCCCAAGCCTTGCATTCTTACCAAGCTAGAGAGGAAAACGAGGTGTATAGAGGGAAGAGATGCTTTCTTCCCAATCATATATTTTTCAAAGCAAGTTAACAAAAGTATTTGAAACTGTCTTGTTTTTACATCCCTGTAGACAGGATCAGTCGTGTAACTATTCCCAATCTATTCATTGGCAGGATCATGGGCATTATTGCAATTGATTTAGGCCAAGTATGTTTCACCCCTGGGACTGAGCAAGGACCACTCCTGAATCACATGACTGCTGGAGACTTGAACACAACAAGGAACAAAGCACTAGGCCACTGAGTGGTAATAAACCAAAAGTTTTTACCTCAATGTCATTTACACAATTAAGAGAGGTCAGACTGTGGGTAGCACAGTGCTAAAGGACCACAACGGCAAGAAAAAATATACAATGGTTCTTATTGCTTGAAGCTCTGAGGGAGTATTACAATCCCAATTTACACGGGGCAATACTCCCTGACCTTATGTGGTTAACATTCTGAAACTCATTTTAAAAGGCATATACATAACATTTAGGGTAATGAGAGAAGGAATTTTACCCCCTTAAAAATAATGTTATTTAATTTCCTTTTTAGATTGGTTAGAGGGTACTTGGAAGGAGACATATAAATGGGAAGGGATAAATGCAAAGGTAATGAGGAAAGTTAGCTGTATAAAATAAGTATAAAAACAAAGGCTGCTAGATTAATGTTTTATGAGTAAGAATTATAAAATGGAGAAACAAACTGCTCTTAATGTATAGTACTTATTGTAACTGGAAACCACTAAATGACAGTTTATATCACTTTTTAATTAGTTGCTAATTTTAGAAAAAAGTAATAAAGACTATAATGAGAAAAAGTTTTTTAACAATTTCATAATTAAAAAGTTGAGCGGTCAAATTCATAACTTCAAAATTATCAAGGAAACTTATAGAATGCATTGTTATGTTCTCATAGAAAGGAACAAAGTTTTTTTGGGTCCTGAAAATCCAGAAATGAAGGATTTCAAATCATGCCTTAACTTCTAATCTAGAAAACACTTGGGTTCTTAAGGGCTTAGGGTGCATACCATCTTGGATTTCTCCTTTGCACTGTGCCAGATATATTACTTCAGTCCATGCGAAAGGAAGATGCACGTGCTTCCCAGACCCCAAGGAACTGAGACCCAGCTTTCTCTGTTATAGGAAAACATGAAAAAGGCAAAGTCCAATGTGCATCTGCTTATTCGCTGATTTTGATCATCTCTGAATTATATCCTAAAAGTCATTCTGTGAAGTTGATGCTTTATAGCCAGAGTTCTATGCAATCTTATATTGTTGTTTTTGTTATTGTATGTTTGATATGTTTTTCAAACTGTATTGGCAATGCATATAGATTCTGCTAACACTCTGGGTGCCATGAGCGGTTATTTGATAAAAAATCATTCTTACTCTCCCTGCCAGTGGTTACTTCTACCTTATTTTCCCAAGAGATTCATTCACTTTAGTGAAATTGTGCACCATTTCTAATTTTTTTTTTTACTATTTCTTAGTCTTTAAAAAGAAAAGTGAAAAAAAAAATACTGAAGAACTAAGCTTGGGGCCGGCGGTATAGCTCAGCGGACTAAGCGCTCGCTTAGGTAAGTGCAGGGACCAGTGTTCGATCCTTGGTTCCCCCAGCCGCACTGACCCCGCCTTCGGGTGCGCTGAGCCGGCGATGCAATCTGGGCGCCTGTAATCCCAGCACATGGGAGGCAAAAAGCAGGAAGATCACTATGAATGTGGGTTGCATGCATAGTGAGACCCTAAACCAAAAAAAATAGAAAAAGACAAGAACTAAGCTTGATGCTAATTTGCTGTACAGCTTGGGCTACCAAGACTGATGGACCAATGCTAATGGAAAGGAGGCCAGCAGTGGGGCTGGCCTCATTTTCTTAGCTGCATTGCCAAGCCGGAGGCTCCCCTGGGAGCATTTAGTGCATTGGAAAGAAGCTTACTGATGAGTGTACTGCCTGGCACCTCTTGCTTGCATACCATTTTGTTTTAAATGGATTGTGTCACAAGTACACATATATGAGCATCCACATTCCACTCCCACAAAGCAAACAGAAAGAAACTTCCTTCCTGCTTCAATTTTGTGAAATTCTTTCATGAGTTGTGCTTACTTGTACAAGAAACTAAAAATTATAAATGGAAAAATAGAAGACAGATAATAGGAAGTACACAGATGTTTTTCATTTGAAGAGAGGAATAAGAGGGAAAGGGGTAGGAGGGATGGAAGGAAGAAGAGAAAAATAAGAATAGGAAAAATGTGGACAGATTATAAATCAAACTTATAAATAGTAAAATTCATTAAAGTCAAGATAAAGGTTTATTTCACCTCTTTTTCCGTTTTAATATGTTTGAAACTTTGGGAATTAGTATCTTACCTTAAAGAAATATACTTTTTATTTTAGGTGAAGAATAGTTTCTAATAGAAAAATAGAATACAATCCTTGTATTTGTATAGTGGAAGTTTACAAAGTCTTTTTTGTCTTCATGCCACAGTATACTTCAGCTAAGCATTTTTTGAAAATGCATATTTTTCATAATTAAAGCTCTATCTGCCAGCTTTTGATGTGCTGCAGTTGGCTTTTGGACTGGCGTCCACAAGCACATTCCCTAACAGTTTATAAGGAGTCATCACATGCAAGGCTACTGTAATTTTAATTATTCACTTTAAGTTACATCAATAGTTTCCTTTTGGTTATTTATAATTTCTTAAAAGAAATGTGTGCCTATATTGTTATTCTTTCTTCAGAATTTTAGAACACGTAGCCATTCACTAACTATAAGAGAAAGTTCACATATCAAGTAATCATATAATGTACCATACCTTACATCTTAGAATGTTTTTTCTCGCTTGTTCTAGCAGTTCTTTCTTCTCTACTGGATTCTGTGCTTGATTGAATTTCAAGATAAACTTTTCTCTGATTAATAACAGTGACCTAAATTTAAAAGCATTAGTACCAATTTTTATCATTTTCAAATTTCAGTTCATCTATTTATAATCACTGCATGTAACTGTCTAGGAAAGGTACTTTGCTTTCCCAGTGAGAATGAATGTTTACAAAATGTCAGTAAGATGAAAAATGTATATAAGTTTCATAGACTGATTCTGTAACACTCTTAGGATCAGAAACAAATTCCCATTGTGAAAGGCCTTTGTGATCATGGAGAAAAATTCTTAAGATGGTTGCCAGAGTCTTTCAAAAAATAAAATTTAATTTTAAGGAGGAAAAAAAAATAAGAACAAAGACAAAAGCAGAGCACCATAAGCCAATAAAAGCGGAACAGAATTTCAAAACAAGAACAGGAAATTACCAATGGTTGTTACATTATATATTGCTATCACCAGATTTGTTGCTCAGACTACCAGATATAGGTGTGCAAGATTAATCAAAGAGTTAAGGCCAGAGTCTTTTTAGTATATATTTTCTTTACAGATAAAAGTAAAATTAATACAACTGTGGGTGAAGTGAACTGAACAAGATAGGAAAGAAACTTGAAGTAAAGCCATCCAGGTAAGAGGTAGCTATATTAATTTATTTTACATGAAGGAAAATTATTGCAGTGTTTGGCAAACAGGATTGCATGATTACCTTGAGATTTGACAGTATGGCTCTAGTGTTATGTTGGGGAATGGAGCATGGGGAAATGGGATTTATTAAGAGCAGGTAGATATACATTTGGTTAGGTAGGAAATAATAATAGTTTCTGGCAAAATAACTGTAAAATCACTACAGGAAAAAGTTTGAATACTGGCTACGTTTCAACATTAGTCAACTAGACTGACCAAAGGATCTTGAAAGAAAGGAGTGTTTTGTAGGATGGAATTGCTATTGTTGAAATGAAAAAAAAAAATTGCTAGAGCAGTCAATCAGGGATAAATGCAGGCAGTATTGGTCAGGCTATGCATAACTATGATCATAAGGGTAATGATGAGAGATTAGGCAACTGGGTATCAGGGAAAAGATTCAGATTAGATATATCATGATTGACTCATCATCACATGTGTGATATTTAAAGCTTAATGAATGAAAGAGGACCCATGGAAAATGCAGAAAGAGAAATCTGTATTGTAAAGATGACAGGGATATCAAGTTTGAAAGAATATGAAAGAGGACTTGGGAGATAGCTAGGTGCTCTAAGTGCCTGCCTGCCAAGTGCAAGGACCCAAGTTCAATTCCTAGTGCCACATGCTGTGCCAGCCCCAGAACCCTGGGCAGGCTGTGCCAGACACTGAAATGGAGCGGGGTCACACATGCCTGTAATCCTAGCACTGAGAAGGCTGAGACAAGAGGATCACTAGGAGTCTGAGCCGTGTGGTGAGATCCTGTACAAGATAAATATAAATATTTTTAAATGAAAGAGAATGAGTACCACAATCACAATGATGTACCACAGAATTTAAGATGAGCACGAAATAAAATGTAACACTACAAGGATAGTGAAAATAGAATTAGTGAATTTTTTTTTTTTTTTTTGCTGAACCCAAAAATATCAAGTCACCCATTAGAAGAAAACTAGAAAACAAAACACATCTATTTATTTAGTTTACTATATTCTATATTTACTAAATTAATTACCTGTGGAATATGGAAAACATAAAATATCGTGTTTTTCTCCTGAGTAAATGAGAGTCCTGCCATTACTCAGATGTATCCCCAAAAGTACAGCACTCTGTGATCACAAGTTGAGAAGAAGTAAATACGAAACATGTTATAACCTGGAGCCAAGCAAAAATAACCAATCTTTTAACTGCCATGCAGAGAATTTATTTGGTAAACATTTATTGGCAGTCCCCATGTAGAGTAATAATAAAGCAAAAGTGAATATAAAAGAAGAAAAATCAACAAAATTGAGTTGGTCTTTTCTAAGGAAAAACAAAATCAACAAACTCCTAGCCTAACCAAAAAAAATCAAATAAATTCAGAAATAAAAGAAACCTAGAGAATATATCTAATATAAAATCTAAGAGAATGTTATGAAAAGTTATACATCAGAAAATTAAATATAACAGAAAAATAAGTAAATCCCTAGAAATATTATGTTTCAAAACATAGTCAATAAATCAAAAAGCTGCACTGACCAATAAAAAAACAAAGCAATTAGACAAGTAATTAAAAACCATCCAGAAGAAAAGCCCAGCCTCAAATGCCCTCATGGGTGAATTCAACCAAACATTCAAAAATCAATTAATGTTGAGCCTCTTAAACTCTAGAAAATAAAAATACCACTTCCAAGTATTTTAACCAATGCTAACAACAACCTGCTACAAATCACGTAGACACCACCTCAAGAAAATACAAAACTCTAGGCCATTTTCTCTGACAAACAAAACAGCTAAACCAATTCAGTGACATATTTAAAGTGTCTCACACCATGACTAAATCCAATTTATTCATGAGAAGCAAGAATGTATAAATAAATAAAAATCATTCACGTTATTAGAAGTAAAAGTGTATGATGGAAAACAGACAAAAATCAGAATTGACAAACACAAACTTACTTTTATAGCTCTTACAAAAAACATAGGTGTAGAGGAAATTTACTTCAATACAATGAAGGTATTATATTAAAAGCCTACAGTTAATATCATAATCACAAAAAAAACTAAAATCTTTTCTCTACGATTTAGTGCAAAGCAAGAATACACAATTCTCTTCAGTGTAGTACTGGAAACAGTAGCCAGAGCAATTCAACATGGTAAGAAGGCATCCGAGGAGAAATGTAAAATGATCTCTGCTTACAAATAGTAAGATAAAATACAGAGAAACCTTTAGAAATACTCAAAAGCAGTATTAATATTAATAAATTCAGTAAAGATGCAGCATTAAAAATAAGCACAAAATATCCATAATATTTCTTCACAAAAACTGTTAATAAATTCAGTAAACATACAGGATAAAAAATAAGCATACAAGTGTCAGTAGACTCCTGCACACAACAAAATACCCAAAAAGGAAGGTAAAAAACAAATAAACAAACAAAAAAAAGCATTCAAAATAGTAACCAACAAAACAAAATATGCTTAATTAAAGAAGTAAAAGGCTCCCGCATTAAAATTACAAGATACTGATAAAAGAAGTTACAAGAGACAAAGATAAATGAATAATGAGTGTCCAAGAATTAATGTTTCTAAAATATTAACATTGCCCAAAGTCAACTACTTAGGGGTTGGGGATATAATATAGCAGCATAAACGTCTGCCTGGCGAGTACAAGGTTCCGAGTTCAATCCCTGGTGCCACATACACATATACACACACACAAAAAAGGCCCTAAATATAAGGGCATCTACAGTCCATGCAATCCCTATAAAATAACAATAGTATCCTTCACAAAACTAGAGCAATGCTAAAATGAATATGAACCATAAAGTCTTTGATTAGCTAAAATGATCTAGATAATGAAGAATATGCCACACGTATCAACTTCATCACTTCAAATATGTTACAAAGCTATAATAATTAAGCTAGCATTTTACTGATATCAAGACCATTTATGACAAAACAAAAAATACAGAAATGAATCCATCCATCTATAGTAAACTGATTCACTGTTAAGGGAAAAATTAACACAATAATGGAAAAACAAAATCTTACATTGGTAAACTGGATGTCCATGTGTGAAAAAGGCAGTAATTAATAGAGTGAAAAAGAGAGTTGGCACATTAGGAGGGAGGTTTTGCAAACTACACATCAAATGTATGCACCTTATACAATACCAAAACATTATGAAAACAGTTTGCAATGTAATAATTCATCAAATCTGTATGGTTAAGGTGTCTTGAAACTGTCTGATTGACATTTGTATTTTAATAAAATAAAAATAAATGAAAAAATAAAAAAAATTAAATCAAAACAAAAATAAATAAATAAAAATGGTCCTTCATTTCTATCTCCTTTTTTTGTTTAGTTTTGTCAAAGATGGGTATTCCACTGCCATTTAAGTATAGTGGGTGCATGAATTCAGCAAAAAAAAAATCCAATATAGTCCAGTAGTTCACAATAGTAGTGGGTTATCCGCAAGATTGGCAATGTCCAAGCTGTTAACTTGAACCTTCCACAGCTCAGCATATTAATGTACCCTCACTTTTCATACCTTGTTTCTATACTTTTCTGCTGGATGGTTAAGATCAAGATAAAGTAAGATCTGTATAACAAGAAATTTAACTTTTGTATCTGACAAGGTCAGTCAAGTACCCTCAGGACTCATCCCGAAACCCTGTACTGCACTTTGTAGATCCTTTGTCAGTGTCAGCCATGTGGATGAGTCATGGCCATTGTTTGACCAATTTGCTCTCTGTGAAAGCCTGAGAGAATGTTTTCTCTCCATGTGACTCTTCTTAGGTACATTCTACATCATTGATCAATATCCTCTGTGGCCCTATAATCTCCTGTCCTGCTACAATGCTGTATATGATTAGATATATAAATTTCTGTGAAAAATATGTAATTGTTTATCCCTATTTTTTAAAATATTTTTATTTTCTTCACATTCAGTAAGAATTTAAAGTTTAACATATCAATACTTGATAGAAAATACTTGCTCCATGTTATGTCTAAGATGTTTGATATTGAGACAGATAGTGAGGTTAAGTTCAACTGCCTATGTTATAGAGTAATAATATCACTAAGCTTCTCTTCTGGAGGGTTCACAACTTAAGTTTGTAGACCAAAAACTAAAGAAAAAGAAGGGCTGCAAGGACAGCCAATATTTTGGCCCTAAACTTTCAAGGTCAGTGAGGACTCATGACATAGGAGTCTTTACTGTAATATCCTATAACTGAGCAGTACCCCAAATTTACTGATCAAGGTATTTCCAGTTTTGAGAAGAACAATTAAGATTACATCACTGCTTTTTGACTCTACCTCTAACTATACATGTCTAAAGATCTGTATTTCTAACTACTACTTTGTGTCCTAAAATTTTTCTGGGTATGAAGCATGTCTGCAAACCTAGCAGTTGGGAAGGTTAAGGCAAGAGGATTACCAAAAGGTCAATGACAATCTGGGTTACCTGGCAAGTTCAAAGCTGGCCTGAATTGCATAGCAAGATGCTGTCCCCCAAAAAAAAAAATTCTCCAAGTTTTAATACTAACTCATTGCAAAATATTTTTAAATTGTTGTTACAAATAGTTTCTCTTATAAAATGGGCTGGTCAGAATTGTGTTTCTTATTTCTAAGCCAACTAGTGATTTTCCAGTTATTTTTCTGCTATTTGCATCTAGCCTTACTCTACTATGGAAAATACACTATATAATTTCAATCTTTGAAATGAATTAACACTTGCTTTGTAGCCTAGCACATGTGTACTTACAAAGAACATATATGCTGTAGTTGTTGGGATTAATGTTTTATAAAATAGCAGTACATCAAACTGGTTAATGATATTATGTAAGTATCCTTATAATCTTAATTGGTTTTTAAAAATCTGTTTGACTCAATTATGAAAGTGTTAGATTTGTTAAAATTATGATGAATCTACCTATTTCTCCTTTTTGTTCTACCAATTTTTACATGATATATTCTGAGGTTATATTAAGGACATAGAAATTTAAGATTTTGTAATCCTATTGAACTACCCTTTTATCTTTACAAAATGCTACTTTTATTTTACATAATATATCTTAGCTTAAAGGCTACATTGGTATTAATATATTCACATAGTATTTTTAAAGTATAACTTTTTGTTCCATATCATTTTTATAAAATTTGCATGTGTGTAAACTATATATAGCTAGTGCTTAAGTGTAGCCTCAATATCTCTATTTTTTAACTGAGGCACATAGCCAATTTATATTAATATTTATATCAATATTTAAATTAACATTTATATTAATAAATGAATGTCAAATTTCGTTCATTTATTTATGTTAAGTATTCTGATGTTAAGAATACCTATTGCTATTGTTTTTATATTCACCTCTTTTCTTTTTAAATTAATTTTTAAAATTCCATTTTCTCTTCAGTGTTTTTTAACATTTTTATAATTTTATAAGCATTATATTTTTTTATTGAAGAACAATAGCAATGAGATAGTTTCAAATCAAATTACCAGGACATATTCAATAATTAATACATTGCATATCATTTTTGCAGTGTTTTTTTGTTGTACAAGGTGCATTCTTGATATTCTACTTACAAACACCATTAGAGCAGATTTCTCTAATCAATGAATTAAGAGAATGTAGCTGTATACTTATACTTATCTTCCTATTGGTTGTCCATATTACTAGAAGCCAACATTGTATCCTGCCCAACCACTATTAGTGCAAATCTTGTTTCTCATAGCATTATGCAGAAGTACTGTATATTATCCTAACTGTACTGCTTATACAAACACAGCATGGTTCTTCCTTTGTATCCCCCTTTTTTTGTTTAGACCTGTCAAAGATGGGCACTCCATTGTCGTTCAACCATTATAGGTGCCTCAGCTCAGCAACACAATCATACCATGTTTGTTTAATGCATTATTCCCAATAGCCAAAATATGTTAGCAGTCTAATTGCCTATTGGTATATATGTCAGTCTTCTTGAAAGTGTCTAAAGGAGAAATTCGACATTTGCAACAATATGAAGATCCTAATGCTAAGTGACAGTAAATCAGGTAAAGAATTACAAATATGGCATGCATTCGCTTTTATATAATCTAAATAGTCAAACTTATAAAAATGAATAGAGTGGGAACTCCCAGGGGCTGGGGATTGGAAAGAGGAGATACTAGTCAAAGAGGACAAAGGTCTCTGAAATAAGTTCTAGAGACATAATACAACATATAAATACAGTAAATAGAGTTTACAATACTGTGTTGTACACTTGAATTTTGCTAGTAAGATAGATCTTAAAGTGTGTCATCACAGTTTTCAAAAAGTTGTGAGGTGATGGACATGGTATTAGCTACCTATTCTCATTGCCAAAACAAAATGCCCAGCACCCAAAGTTAGAGGAGAAAAAGTTTATTTCAGTTTACAGTTTTTAAAGGTTTAAGGCCATGGTCAGTTAACTCCAAGGCAGGGTGGTGTGACAAAGGGACAGAGGGGGAACAGCCCATGGCAAAGTGAGACAGGGAAAAGGAAGCAAGTATGTGAGGCAGTGAGCCAACAAGCAATGTAGCTAGCTGCAGTCCTCTTTCTGCCCTTGGACTGAATCCAGACTACCCACCTTTAGCATGGGTAGCACTCACACTTTTAATCCTAGCATTTCATCATGAAGTAATCCACAATAGATCCAGCCACTGCTAAAAAAAGCCCCACACATGACCAGCTTTGGGAGGACATCTAAACATAAGTCATAACATTCCACCTTTAGCTCTAAAATACTCATATATATCCCTTTATGCACCAGACATTTAACCCATCTCAGAGTTTTCAAAGCCTGAACAGTTTCAACATTGCTGAAAAATTCAAATCCAAAACTCATCGGACATTTAAGCCAAGCTCTCAGCTAGGAATCCCTATACAAATGAAAAAAAAAAAAAAAACAGTTAAGCACTTCCAGTATTCAGTGGCACAAGATAGATATTTCTATTCCAAAGGTAGAGAGGGAATAGAAAGGAACAGGACCAAAGGAAGTCCAAAATCCAGCTAGGCAAACAGTAATTCCTGTATATCTATGTCCAGCATCTGAGGCAATCTGTGACAAGATGTAAACTGCAAAGGGTTCTGTTGACTCCACCCCATGGCACTTCTGGCGCTTGTAGCTCTCAGGACTTCTATCTTGGGCCAATTCTGCTCCTTCCTTGAAGTTTTCCTCAGACAATCGACATTCCTGGCTTCTTCAAACTTCTGGGGTCCTCATTATACCTTTGGCTTCTCAGTCACAACTTCACACACTGGCCTTATAGGGGCACACTGTCTGGCCTCTCAGACCTTCTTCTGAAATTTTGGTGGAAGCTTTCTTGACCTTAAAACTCTTATATTCTAAGTGCACCTAAAACCAGCCCCACATGGATGACTCTAGGGTCTGCAGCTAGCAGAACACAACCCAGTTTTCCTTTTCTGTTGGCTGTAGCACTGAGTGCCCGTGAAGCAAACCCTAAGGAACAATTTTCCTGGTACATCTCTAGAACATGGTGCTCTGAGGTTCCCATCTCAAAGCAATCTTTCACAACTTTTGCAATTTTGAATCAGCAAAGGATGGTGTCCTGGTTGTTGTAATATCCTCAGGCCAAATTTTCTATTTTCCTGTTCCTTCTCAGAAATCAAGTTATTTCCTTAGTCTTTGCAGTCTGCAGCTTTAATGGTACTTCCTCTCTGGCCAAACTCAAAAAGTTCTAAATCATCCTGCTGAGCTCTCTGCTCTTGATTCTCAATATAAATCTGGCTAAGAGCCATAATAGTACCCATGCCACCACCTCATCATTAGATTGCTCTGAAATTTCTTCTTATTAGTCTACCAATCTTAGTCATAGGCAAAGTCTCTAAAGAGGAACAAAAGGCAGACAAATTTTCTACCAAACTATAACACATATTTTCTGGTGCCAGGTTTGGACTGCAAAGGCTGGTTAAGAGACGCAGACATGAGAGGCAGAGAATATCTCTGCAGAAGTCAGAGGACTCAACCAGTACAAAGCCCCTAACTGATTTAAATTTCCAGTTTTACTGAAAAACAAAGAGGTTGTGTTCTACTGAACATGGGTGCATATTTTAGATTAGAAAGGCATGACAATAAGAAAACAATTATGTCAAATTATTAACTTTATCAAATTGTTTGCAGTATGTTCCTCCTTGTTGTACCACCAATATTTGCCTCAGCTCAACCTGGCAGGACATCTTATCTTGCTCATTAAGTCTTTTGTGCCCTGAATCAGTTGGAGCAGATGTTAATCCAGTGACTGTCACAAGAACTCCACAGTCTAGAGTCCAACAGCCAGTGTAGTCCTTCTTCCCAAAAAACAAACAAAAAAAAATCTCCTGAGCCTGATCTTTACTGGAAGAAGTTCTACTAGCTTTACAGTGTTCTGAGCTCTGACTGACAACTCCAATAGAGTGCAGCCTTAGTGGTCCATGCATGCTTTCTCCTCCAAACCTTTCCAAACTCTTCCCACAAACCAGTTCCAAAGGTTCAGTAACCATACAATCAAATACAAACATAACAACACCCCAGTTCTCTGTACCAAATTCTGTGTGTGTCAATATTTACTAGAGAAACAGATACAAGACATACAAATATGTATGAATTTGCAACATTAGCTTCTAATGGCCACTCACAGAGTTGGATGTGGCAGAGCACAAGAGGGTCTGTGTGCACACGGGAGATTTTAAAGGCAGTGGGAGGTCTGGAGCTCACCGAAGTGTCTTGTTTGAGTCTATACCAGGAGGCTTGTAGGTCTCTGATGGAGGGGTGAAGAATCTATGCAGAAAGCTGAGGCTCTCCACTAGAAGGCTGAAGGATCTGCACTGCAAGCTGAAGAGTCTGCAGTGGAAGCCAGGAGATGATGTCCAGGGTAAAGGCAAAGACTGGAGCTCCGCTGAAGAAACAGAAGCAGATCAACCCTTTTTTGTCCCTTTATACCATCCATGCAGGAATCTGCCATAGGGTAGGTCCTTCCCTAAGGTATGGAACTGATGAACCAATGTCATTGAACTTCTCTTACTCAAATTCAAACAACCAACACAAACACATTAACTGGCTTGAATTTAGTTCTAATTTCACAATATATATACACACCAGACTGTGAAGCAAACACCTGAACATACTCAATTTTTATCAGATATATTTCAAAACACAGAGAAAAACAATGTTTTAAATGCATATATAAATGAAATAATTTCTACAATACTGGCATGGATTCATAATTAAATATACCAAAGATATTCCTAAAGTCCTAATGACCCTAACATTCAGTACAGTTCAGTAAGATAAACAACAGAAATAGCAATGCTTCTTCAAACTGACTTTTCCCATTATTTCCTATATCATATTAGCCAGTGCATAAATAATAACAAATTTTTTGTACACTGGGCTGATATTTAATAGGTGCATACTACACTGTCAAGTGCCACACTGTACATATTATAGTTAAACTTTTTTCTACCTTTGAATGTCAGTATATTTATATAAACTGGTTCATTTACCATTGTAAGATAAGACTTAATCCTACAAAAATCAATTATAAAGATATGACATGTGTAGAAAATATTCTCAACCCACACAACTGTCAAAAGCTCATATCCAGAATGTATGTAAATAACTCAAAAAAATAGAAATAAAGAGAAAGGTAATGAAACAATAAGCAGCACAATAAGTACAGAAATCCAAATTAAAACTATATTGAAATGCTAGCATGTATCCAATAGGATTTCTAATATTGAAAAGGATGACAATACCAGGAATTGAAGAAGGTGTGCAATATTTACTCTTACAAACTCTTTGTAGTAGTGAAAATTGGTACAACTATTAACTGGAAATAAGTTGGGTGCTCTCTCAAGACTGAAAAGAAACATGCCTATTATTTATTTTTCTGGAACCAGGGATTGAACTCAGGTCCTTACGATTGCCAGGGGAGCTCCTATTCCCCTGAGCCATCTTCCTGGATGCCTATTATTTTGATAAGATGACTGCCTCATATAGATCCTCCAGAAACAAGTGCACTTGTTCACCCAATGAAATATAATAATATAATATATATAGCACTCACTTTGCATAAAAGCTAAAAGCTGGAATCAAATATCCTTGAATCCAAAGATATGTTGTATCTTTAAATAAATAATAAACAATACCTAGTCTTTTACTTTAGGGATGAAGTCACCCTTGGATTACTAATTCCCTTTCCACCAAAAATCTAGCAAAAGTGAATATCAGGTCTTCTTTTTGTCTTTTTTTTTTTTTTTTTTTTTTTTTTTTTTTTTTTTGGCAGAACTAGAGATTGAACTCAGGCCCTTGCACTTGCCAGGGAAGTGCTTATTCTACTGAGCCATCTCCCTTGTTCCTGGGTCTCTTTTTATAACAACTTAAGATAAAAGTGGCTCATGACACAGAGGAATGTGATAGATGATGTACAGTGTGCCTAAGGAGAGTACATGGAGAGAAAACATTCTCTCAGGCTTTCACAGAGAGCAAATTGGTCAAGCAATGGCCATGATTCATCCACATGGCTGACACTGACAAAGGATTTACAAAGTACGGCACAGGGTTACAGGATAAACCCTGAGAGTACTTGACTGACCTTATCAGATACAAAAGTTAATTTCTTATTATATAGGTCTTGCTTTATCTTGGTCTTACCCATCCAGCAGAAAAGTATAAAAATGAGGCATATGAAGTAAAACCATATTAACATACTTGAAGGGCTCAAGTCAACAACTTCTGCAGATAACCTGCTACTATGGACTGCTAGGCTGTGTTGGATTGTTTTGCTGAATTCATGCACCTATAGTATTTAGATGCCAATGGAATACCCATCTCTGACAGAACTAAACAAAAAAGGGGCTACAAAGGAAGGACCATTTTGTATTTGTATAAACAGAATAATTAGGATAGATATATAGCTACTTTCCCTTAAGTCAATGAGAAGATTTGTACTAATAGTGTTTGGACAGGATATCCTGTCTGCTTCTTGTATTATGGATAACCACTAAGAAGAAGACAATGTACAATGTATTAATTATTGAAACTGTCCTATTAATCAGCTTTGAAACTATCTCACTGATATTTGTTTCTCAATAAAAAATAAAATAAAATTTAAAGAAGTGGCTCATGATTAATATAATAGACCCAGACTAAGAGGACTGTAAACAAACTATAAATAATAAAGGCAACAGATTGACTTATTCCTTGTATGAAGAAAAAATGCAATGACTTAGTGCATTTCATTGCTTTCACTTTCGGACAAGAGTATCTAAGTCAGCAATACTGTTCTCATGTCTATGTGATGAACAGCTAAGGAAGGCTTGCTCCCATTTCTGTGCTGTTGTGTGGGTCTCTATGAGAAGTCTCTCAAAAAAAAAATCTACCATATTATCCAAAGATGACACATCTGGGTATACATTCAAAGGACACAAAATTGTCATAGCAAAGAGATACTTGTCCATATTTGTTGAAGCACTACTTACAGTAGCTAAAATATGGCATCAGAGTAGATGCCCAGAAGCAGATGAGGGGACAAAGTCAATGTGGCATATAGACAGAGTGGAAATTATTCCACCATAACAATCCTTCATTTGCTTCAAATTGGATGGAGCTGTCGGACTACGTGTTAAGTGAAATAGATAAGATACAGAAAGTGCTAGATCTCTCGCATACATAGAAGCTAAAGAAGTCCATCTGAATGTAGAATGGCGATTACCTGAAGGTATAGAAAAGGCTAGATAAGGATAGATTTGATCACTGCATATCATATGTATATTCTGAAATTTATGATAAATCTTATGTAAAGTGGTATATGGCACAAATTATTAACAATTTTCAAACATATTCTATAGGTATTTTATCTCATCTTTTTTACCATCATACTATTATAATTATGATTTTCTTTATAATCTCTAGAATTCGTGAGTTAAGTTGATCTCCCTCATCCAAATAAGACAGTTGGATTTACTTCCTATTCATGTTTACTTTTAGATTTTAATCTACTTAGAAACATATTGTTGAAAATATTAAGAAGTAGGGATTCAATTAAGTGGACTTCTCATAACCCATACATTTCTTTCAAAGGTAGGGTAGATATGGAAAAAAAAAAAAAAGAGAAGTGAGTAACTATAATAGAGAAGTATGAGAAATATTGTGCCAGCCTCTGGGACAATGTAACCTTCATGTGATGTAATGAGAATGACATCCAACCTCAGGGGTCTCTCACAAAGTCTTGTCACTCCATCGTTATCATGAGAACATCTGCAAACAAAATCACAATGGAAATGTATGGTACAAAATGTTTGACCAGTACTTCTCAAAACTGTCAAGGCTGTTAAAAACAAAGATTGAACAACTGTCCTAGTTTAGAACAACTATGGGAGACGTTTCAACTACTTGTAATCTTGTATCCTATATAGATACTTATTATAGATATAAGGTCCAGGAACAGAAAAAAGCACAACAGATAAAAGTAGGAAAATATAAATGAAATGTGGAAAATATGGCGTTTGACCAATAAGAATACACTGATATGGTTCAACATAGTGGCATATGTATTGTACTAATGTAAGTGCAAAATAGGAAAAACTAGGTCCAGAGTATATAACTCTCTACTGTTTTATTTATTTAAACAGTCCAAAACAATAAAATGCATTTCAGAAAAAGAAATGTTGCCAGGTAAGGAATGGAAAGCTGATAAAAGATATCACTCCAAGGTAGAAACAGACATTTGCTAATTTGTTGATTATTTCTTACTGAAGACTTGCTGTGTGTCCAAGCACTTTTCTGGCACAAAGTCTCACAGATTTTACACTCTGACGGGAGTAAAACTGATATCCAAAAGACAAAATTATGAAAGTATGACTGTTCGGTATTATAGGTGCTATAAAGATACAACCAGGGCAGCAGATGAGTGCTGCTTTACTTTATGTGGGACCATCCGGGAACATTTTGAGGAAGAGATACTGGGTTGAGATCAGAAAAAGATAAGGAAAGCGGAAGACAAAATAAATGCAGAAGCGAGGAGAGCGGGAGGCGGCTGTGGTAGAACATCAGGAACTCGACTGAGTTGACGAGGTGGGACAGGTGGTTGTGGCAGGCGAGAGGAAGAAAGTTTGCTTGAAATCACACAGCTGCAGAGGGCCAAGAACTTGTCTGAAGTCTGATTTTAAAGCCTGGAATACGTTCTGCAATTTAATATTAATTTAGCTGTCTACTATCCCTTGCCGAAATTGAGTTTATGTTTCTCTTTATTGTTGTATAAACAATTTGCTCAGTGAACATCTGGTGTTTGCTTTATATATACTGATGGAAATGTACAAAATGTCTTTTTTTGTTTTATAAAAAAGGAAAAGAGGCTCAGAGAGACTAAGTATTATATCAAAGCATCATACCGCACTAACACTTTAAAGTAAACATAGCCAATATTTAAAATAAGCTGCGTGTCTCAGAATCTGTTTTTAGTTCTTTTTCCAAGATCTCTCAGAATAATTGAGAATGTGCAACACATGTTTATTCCTAGCAAATAATTGTTACCACAGTTTAAACAGATTCCCCCATCTGACACATATAACATACCGTGTTTCAAATATAATTTAAAAATGCTTTTGCCAAAATTAGATATTTTATCTCAGCTTTCTAATAGGTGAGGAGAATGCATTTATGCATTTTTATAGAAAGCCCTTGAATAAAAATATCTAATTCAATGCATATGTTTAGAAAACATTTAAAAAATCTTAATTTTCACAATTATTTTCCATTGTAGAACATGCTGAGTAATACATCATTAAAATATGAAAAATCTAATCATTTTCCCCTTTATGTACAGATATTAAGTACCTTAATTGGGCTCCCACAGCTTATGTTAATAAATATTTAATGGGAAATAAATATAGCTATTTTTAATAACTTCTTTTTACCACAAATAAAGTTTTTTATTCAAATTAACTTATTTAATGAGATATATAATACAGAAATTTTAAGATATGCAGGCATTTAAAAATATATATATATACTTTTGCTTCACATATTCTAATTTCTTCAGCTATCAGCAGACTTTACAAAGATAAACATAATGTAAGTATTGGAAGTACAAGCCTGTAGAAGAGGTAGTGAATAAAGAAGATCATTCCAATTCTACATATAAATAAAATACTGTGAAATCTGTTGCTTGCATAAATACCCAATCCAAACTCATTGTTTCTATGAAGATATTTTACCCCATGTGGCTCTGCCCCCTGGGTGCACTGAGATGACAATTAAGACTGGGTGTGGTGGCATGCTACTGTAATCCCAGCACTTTGGAAGGCTAAAAACAGGAGAATCACTACAAGTCTGATCCATGCAGTGAGACCCTGAACACCCCGTAGACTCTGCCCTAAATACAGAAAACAAACAAATAAACAAAGATATACTTTGTAAAGGAAACAAGGGCCAGGGAGATAGGTCAGTGGCATAAGCACCTGCCTGGCAAGTTCAAGGTCCTGAGTTTAGTCCCAGGTACCAAAAAAGGAAACAAAATCATGTGAGAAAGCCCACTCTGGTGGTGCACACCTGTAACCCAGCACCCAAGAAGATGAAGCAGGAGGATTATAGATTACAGGTCAACTTCAGATTTACACAATGACTCTGTCTCAAAGAAAAAGAAGAATTCAGAAATAAAGGTCACAATTGCAACACTTTTTACTTCTATATTCTTTCACTGAATTGTTTAAATTGTGGGTAGCATCATTTCCCATCTGAGGAAATGGAGACAAAATCTTGTAGAATTTTAAAAACCAGGCCAGTCAGCTTACTTCCTGTCTTACATTCAGTGCTGGGTAGGGCTTAGTTATGAGCCACACCACTTTTAGTTAGACATCCAAAAAAAGCTTTCTTGCAGAAATGGCAGAAAAGCCGGGCATGGTGACACATACCTGTAATCCCAGCACTCGGGAGGCTGAGGCAAGAGGATTGTTGTGAGTTTGAGACCAGCCTGAGCTACAAAATGAACTTAAGGCCAGCCTGAACTGCATAGTGAGACCCTGTCTCAAAAAGACAAATAAATAAATAAATAAATAAATAAATAAATAAATAAATAAATAAATGAATGAATGAATGAATGAATGAATGAATGAATGAATGAATGAAATGGCAGAAACGATCTTGATCTCTGATTGATTTTATAGACAAGAACTAGAAGGTGAGAGAGCAGTAGTTGTCCTTGTAAAATCGTTTCTTTGCTTTTGTGGACATCTGATCACTCAGAGCTCATCAAGAGGCTAGGAACCAGATGAAGCCAAGCTAAAATGGATCATCAAAATAGATCACCATAACGACTCCTGGAACCCGAGGAAAAGAAGTAGTGAGAGTGAACACCTTCCTGAGCTCAAAGCTGTGATCTGTGTGATTAGACATAAAAAAATGACATCAAGAAAACTGGATGGGAAGAATCTGGGCAGAAAACTTGGACCATCCTAAACATACTAAGTATGATTTACTTATAAGGGAGATAATCAAGAAAGTGGAAAGGTCTACAACCAAAGGGACTTGTGAGGCAAACATAAGGAAACAGGTAAGATCCAGAAATACAGATTTCAGTTCACCTCCATCTCAGGGACAGGCTGTGAAAAGGCAAAATGAAACAAAAAGGGAAATATTTGAGCAAATCTCAGAGTTATGAAACAAGGGGGACAGAAGAAAAAATAAATATGATAGAAGGTTATTCAGGAAAGCACTGCAATAAAATTCAAATACATTTTCAAATTGTTGTGTAAATTCCTTCTCAGTAAATCTACCATTATTTAAATGTTCTGCTTAACCAGTGGGCCTGAGTTCTATTTAATGTTCTGTGGCTCCCTGCCCTCTTCGTTACTGATCATGTTACAATAGGTATCTGACTCAAGATGCCTCTATCAAAGGAGTTTGGGTAACTGGCTGATGTTTTAATCAATTGGTATTGAGGATGAAAGGTCATGTAGTGCCAAGAGGGAGACTTTGCTGAGAGTTGGCTCAAGTAAGCAAAGAAGTTCAAATTTTAGAAAGCTTCTTTTTTACCATAAACCACAGTCTATGGCTGCTGGCTAATTTATTAATATAAAGCCAGAGACTCTAAGCTTTTAGAGTTTACAGACGTGTGAAGGCCTCATCTGCTAGCACATGCGAGTACATGTGCTTTGCTTTTGTTAGTTTGAATGTATGTTCATTTCATGCAAACAAAAATTTCTACATTGAGATAGCAAAGAATAATATATTTAAAATGAAAACAGTCATTAAAACTATGCAAGTGCCAGCCAAATAGCTCAGAGGAATAAAGTGCCTACTTAGGCAGACACAAGGGCCAGGGCCTGCCAAGCCAGCCCTGCCCGGGGGCACACTGAGACCACAATTGAAGCTGGTGCGCACTTGTAATTCCAGCACTTGGGAGGCTGTAAACAGGAGTCTTACTATGAATCAGATCTACATAGTGAGACCCTATAGGCTCTATAGTGAATACATTATAAATAAATAAATAGATAAATAAATAAATAAAACTATACATTTGTAGAAACTCAAAAAGATGGTTAGAATTAATATTGTGGAAGTCAATAGAAACCTTTCAAAGAATAGTTTCACTAGAGAACTAAATTCAGATTTTGGGCTTAATAATTACATGAACTAAAAAAAGAAACAAAATTTTGATAAATTTATTGCAATAAGATGAAAAATATAATTAAAAAAGAAATTTAAAATAATAGCATAGTTTCTCTGAAAAACCAGAAGCAACAACAAAATAAAAGAAAGAATTGACTCCTTCAGTGTGTATAGAGTACATTTGAATGAATGTGGAATTCAGGGAAATATTTATTAATCTCAATAATATAAATAAAGAGTTGATGATATGGATATGTGTAAAAATGTATTCTATGAATACATCCCCTTAGTTTATTATTTCCAACTCACTGAGCTGTGTTTTATACATCAGGTTCTGAAAATATCCCTTCTTCCCTGACACCTCCACAATTGAGGATTCACAGTAAGAAACCAGAGATAGAGACATTGTATTTATTTCTAAATAAAAATTATTTGATATAGTCCTGTATTAGGTATTTGTGTATCTTTAACTTTCTAATTTTTTATTCAGTCATAGAAGACAGAATACAGTATTATCATTAGTCTTAAAATGCAAGTCTTCTAACTTTGTAATAACTGGCAAAGGGAACACCAAACACAGAAAGAGAGGTTACATGGTCGACACACACTGAATTATAACCAAAAATCTGTCTAGAAGCAAAACCAAAGGCTGAAAATAGTTACTGCAATAAATACCTATTTCATTTTCTAAATGTTCAGTGTTATGTTTGCAAACATTCTATTGTGCATTTGGTAATAGTCAATGGTCACTTGAAGGTTGTCCCTAAAAAGCCAACTGAAAAGCAACAATATTCTAGAGTTCAAAATTATCTTTAGTGAAATGTAAATATTAATCCCAGTAAGGGTTAATATAAGAAGTTGACATAGGAGTAAGTATGCAAATTGTTATCTTTAATTACCAAAAACAAACTTTGTATTCTTTTGCTTAGGGCATGATCATCGAATATTTTATCACTCTATTCTCTCCTATTATCCAATGGAAGTGAAAAATCAGTGATTAATAATATTCACCCTAAAATATGTGAGGAGAAAAATGGCACAGATACCAATGGAACAGAATGGAAAGGACGGAAATAAATACAAGTCAATGACCTAAAATAGGCTACTTTAAACCATGACAGCATTAAAAGATAAAAGAAACATTTCACAACACTGGAATAGGCATAGATATTTTAAAATGATATTCAGAAATATAGACAGCAAAATAAGTAGACAAATACATGATATTAAACTAATAAATTTCTGCACAGCAATGAAAACACTCAAAAGTAAGACATTGGCAAATGGAATAGAACTTTCACGTTGCCTATTGTCTTTCCATAGTATGGGTTTCTACTTGAAACCCATAAGAATCATCCAGTTCCAGAATAAAATAGAGGAATCAAGTCCCTGGATGATGGTCAGTATAACCAAACTTTCTCTATTAACCTAACCAAATCAAAGCCTCAGAACAAATCTAATCTCTTTCAGTTGCCCCATAAATAAGTCATCTGGAAAGAAAATAAAGCTATCACAACTAAAGCTGTGCAGCATAGTTTGTGTGCTTTATTCTACAAAACAAATCTCAAAGAATACAGAAAAGTATTTTCTCAATAAACACGAAATTAGTTCAGCTGCTATAAAAGGGCAATATTACTTTATAGTAATCAAGATAAACACTCATTCTTTTTCATATAACAGACCAAAACAAAACTCTAGGAATAATATGGAAGCCCCACAGTGTTAGAAATTCAGATTTGTAAAACACCTTGCTAGTTTACTCTTCTCCACAAACACCTTCCATCTTGCTCCTAATGTGTCTGCTATAATTGCTGCGATCACTTAAAGCAAGTAGTAGAGGGAAGAACAAGGACATATATTACTCCTTTTAGCTTTGTTTCTTTTTTTAATTTTCTAGAATATTTATTTATTTGTTTGGTGCCAGGTCTCCCCACACAGCTAAGACTCTCGGTGATCCTCCTGTCTCAGTCTCCCCAAGGCTAGGATTGCAAGCACTCACCACCATGCCTTGTATTGGGGTCCACATGTTATTCCATACTGGGGCTCAAACTCGGGTCCTTCAACTTGCCAGGCAGGCACTTATGCTGCCAAGCTATTTCCCCAGCCCCCTCCATTAGTCCTTTAAAAAGAGCAGAAAATTAGGCAAGCACAGGGACTAGTATTTGATACCCATGGTGCCATGCCAGCTCCACCCCCAAATAAACTGAACTGGCCACTGAAACACAGTCATTAATGGCTGACTATGCATCAAACAAAAGGACAATGAGAATACACATAATGTGGGCACAGCTGCTGTGTCTCTTTGTTGCAAATTTGCAGGTCTTGACGGTGATAAAATTGCTCATGTACCAAAGTTTATTGCCGAATTTAAACATTTTATTTACCTCACTGCACTGACCTTGCATACTCCAGGTAGAGTATTATTATCTTAATTACTGTATCACATTCTCCTTTCTAGAGCTGCAGGCCAAGATGCAGAGTTGCTATGAACCTAAGTATGTGAGCACTGTGATTTCCAAACACTTGCACGGCTCTGCTTACACTGTGCACAGAGTAACTGCTGATCTTGCATTTGGAACAGTTAATCCTAAAGGAAAAGGCACTCCGATACACAGACAGTGCTCAAGCTCCGCACAGTTATCCAGATCCTGAAGTGCTCCATTTGTGGCTACGGCACCTGGGACCAACACTAAAGAGCACAAAGCCAGGTATCTCAGGCTGCCATACAGTGGCAGTTATCGAATACTTTATCTAACATATTTTACATATTCCTGCATATATGAATAGTCGTGCCTGCAAATTAAAATTTACATGAGCATGGAAAATGCAGTTGCAAGTTCCTAATCAAATTTCTTTTAAAGGTTATGATAATTCACACAAAAGAAAGACAAAGGCTATGCATCAAAGAGACAAATGGCCAGAAGAAGTGGTTTTTTTTTTCTTGGCACTGGCAGTGACAGAGCTAAATTGTATTATAAATGCACACATAAAAATACATATATTACATCCATATACAGAATGTTGTAAAATATTTAGTGCATGTATTTATAAAGAATATTTTACAAATATAAAAATGTAAAGAACATTAATAAAAAAGAAAAACTTCCCAATTATTAACAATCCAGGAAGAAGCTATGAAAACTACATTTCCCCATATACAAAAAATATCAAAGAGGTTTCTATGAAAACAGATACGAAAGAATCTATTTAACTACAGTTTTCTAATGTTCTATACTCTATTAAATGTTTTTAGCCAGCTAACATAAATGTTACACTTGACATACTCATTCAAAAATTTTGTCTCTTTCATCTTGGAGATGAAGTTAAAAAAAAAAAAAAGACAAGAAACTGTCTATAATAATGATAATCTCAGTTATCAAAGAAAATTATTATGAAAGCATATGTTCTGAGCCAGTAATCCAGTGTCACATTGTGTGATTTTTTTCTTTGCTCCAGAAATGAATAGACTTCAGTGCATAATTATGGACCTGGATGAAGCCCTACAGTAAGACTGGGAAAATCCCTTTTCCTATAAGGAAGCACAAGTAAAGGAGACTGAACACAAGGCCCATGAAAGTACTTGTGGTACAGGTAACAGAAAGCACAGTGCTTTCCTAGTGCAGGTAGATCCATGCTTCACATCAAACGTCTGGTTTCTCTTGATGAAGAGGGTCACAGACAAAAAAAGAAAGTGTGTTTTTTCTACATGGCTATAAGGTAGAAAGAATCCAGTATAGTCAAAGTGTGAGAAACTTAGTAGCATCTGTCCAGATCGTCTGATGCAACACCCAAAGTAAAAGCTATCAGAACTGAGCCCACTCTCCTGTCCCCGATGCAGGGGAGTTAAGTAGAATGCTATCTTCACTAATTTTTTTTTTAAAAAACGAGAGAAAATTCTGTTGCTGAGAATGATCCCAGTACAGATTTTTTTACTTTTATTACTGTATGTTTGCTTTACATAATAATTACATTCACATAGCAGATTTGGAGAAAACTAAATGTTATTAGCTATAAGGCATGTAAGATGTAATTCTTTCAAATTATTTGTATGCATTAACCATCTTACTTATTTCTTCAGTATAAATTAAATACATACATCATGCAATTTACAGGAAAACTGATCACTTTGTGGATGATGCACGATGAATTTACTTTCCTCACCATAGTGGCTGGCACAGTAAGGACTTCCCAAGCCCTTCCTTCTTGTATAGGGAATGCTATGGCATAAGGGCAAGGACACAAGACAAAACCACTAGGGAAAACGGACTCCACGGCTACGTTTTCAAGTTCTTCGAAGTTGCATTTGAATTCATTTTAGAAAATTTATTCTAAGAAAATAATTTGAGATATAGCAATTCATACTGTTGTGGCTAAATTTAAAACAGGAAAGGACTAAGAAATAATTAAAATTCCTCACAGATTAAGTATTCCTTAAATACTTAATCTGATACATTTTATGTATCCTTGTGGCAAATCAAAATTTACATGAGTATAGAAAATGCTTATTTCCAACAGAAAGAAAATTATACAGATTTCTGCCTAGAGTTACACAATAATTATATAACCACTTTTTTAAAAAATCATTACAATGAATGAAGCTATTGAAGAACTAGGGCACATGAACATTTTACCCTTGGTTTGAGAGGCATGATTGTACTTTTCCCTTTTAACAATTTTCTTCCACATTTTAAAAATCAGCCCATGTTGGTTTTAGAGAATTTTCATATTCATACATGCACGTGACATATTTTGATCATCTCAATATCTTCTTTCTCTCTCTCCACCCCACACTGGTCTTCCTCCTCTTCTCTAACAATCTCCCTTTGGCTTCCATAAATTTTTAATCTTATTTTAGTTTTCAAACTTTCAACATTCTCCATAACGCATATGGATTCCCTGCTTTGAAATACAATTTTTTACTGACCTTGATTTATGACTCTTACGTTTACCTGAGTTTTGAAAATTAGATTTCAAGAGTTCTTCACGATAAGAGGAAGATATTAATCCAAACTGATTAACCGCAGGTGATTTGTTAACAGGCATGGTTACAGATCATAAACCTGAAGAAAAATATAAAATTTATTTTAGCATAGAAACTCACTCACAATATTAAATAATATATCATGCAAATTCATGATTTGGGGAAAAGGGAGCAAGAATGAAAAAATCAGGATTAAGTACAGATTATTAGGAAACTATTTAAACTCACAACTGGGAATCAAGCTTCACTTTGCTGCCAAAACCTATATATATGCTTCCCGGTATGTCGCTACTGCAGACACATCCGTTCATATATTATCTAATCTGTATTAAAATTTAGCAGTTGTATTAGCAAAACCATTGCAAGGACAGCATAATAGCTAAAAGAATAGATTATGCAAGGAGTAACAGATCTATTTAACTGCTCAAAACCCATTTCCTCACATAAAATGGGGACAATGTCTGCTCATAGAGTCCAGGTGAAGCATAAATATATTGTTCAGTATATGCCATTTGGTTAGAATACAGCTTGGAATATAGGAAACTTAATATAAACACTCGCAGTCATTATTAGACCAATGTGTCTTTGATATTTCTAAATAACTTTGGGTTTCTGGTGATGGATGTTGTCTTTATATCATACAGACTATGCACTCTCAGCTTGCCCTCATAGCCAGAGTCCTTTCTGAAGATGACCTGATCATATGTCATGAGCACAAAACCAAACCTAGAACATGCAATTGTGGATAATGGTGTATTTAACTGGTAAAATAAAATCATGAAGTAGGTAACAATATTAAGATTTAATGGTCTTGCATTCCATTTTCAATGAAACTAAGTTTAGAAACTCATGATTTGTATAAGAGCACACTTTGTCAGGAAACATAGTATCTTCAATTGGAGAGACTGAAGGGAGGGAGGGGAAGGGAGAGGGAACAAAGGACACAGAAAGCGATCAAGGGTCTCCTGTGCATGTGACAGCTCCCCTCCTGGAAAGTACTACAAATTGATACTAAAGAATTTAAATGCTTGCTATTGATTTAAGAGACACAACTGGTTTAAAGGAACGGGATGGGGCTGGGGAGATAGACCAGTGGCATCAGTGCCTGCCTGGCAAGTGCAAGGTCCTGAGTTTGATCCCCAGTACAAAAACAAAACACTCTAAAGGAACTGGGATGTAGGAGCTCAGATCTCAATCTCTATCCACTCTCATGTGCATCAGCTTCCTCTGCTTCCCATTAACTAAGCCAAAGGAGAAGCAGAGGTCACAGGCAAAGCAAGAAGGTTGGAAAGCAGATCTGAAAGGCAATGGTAAAATAGCCATCATAAAATGGATTTTAAATGCAAAGTATCATTATTGGTTGCTACTAATATACAGCAAGAGCTTTCTCCAATAATTCACATTTACTAGAATGCAACCCAAACATACTCTAAATTGGAGGCTGTGCTATGATATATACAGGAGGAATCTCACTCAAAACAGGACTAAATTCAGTATAAAATACAAGTTCTTCCAAAGCACGATTAATCGTTTTAGCACTGTGTTTTCTTTAACAGTTAACGTCACCACATTGGGCATCTCCACTTTAAGAAGCATTCAAGAAAATAATCACAATTCCTATTACAATGGTAAGTTGCACTTAAACACAGGTTAAAAGAACAATAACTAAAAATAGACAATGCAAAGAGTTAAACTTTGTAATAAATGCTGAAAATTCAAGAAATAGTGTGTCATATAAAATAATCAAGATGTTTAAATAGGGTCTGGGGAGATTTCTCAGTGGACTAAGTGCCTGCCTGGCAAGTGCAAAGCCCCAGGTTCAATCCCCCAGCCCACCCCCAGGCACACTGTGCCAGCCACTGACACAGGAATGGTGGTATGTGCCCGTAATCTCAGTACTGGGGAGGCTTAGAGAGGACGATCACTACGGTTCTGAACTGCAGTGAGTCCCCGTACCAAATAAATAAATAAAAATATTTTTAAAGCTTAAAAATAAATATATTTAACTAAGAAACATGTCTCCAAGATCAATCCCACTGTTCTGTAAAATGTTACATATATAATGATTCAGAAATGCAGTTTAGAAACAAATATTATGCACACACTATTAGATACATTATTTGAAACATTTAATGTCAGATGCATTGAAAAGAAAAGCTACAAAAAAAGTTTATCAACGAGAAATTAAAGGCCAAGAGCTCTTTATGAACATTATTTTAGCCATGTAAGCTGTTTCCTCAAATATTTTACAAGATTGGCTATGACTAGTCACACTTTAAAGCTTTTAAGGAAACAAAGAGCAATTATTGTACATCACTGCGGGTTTTGCCTACATCCCCTTACATGGGCTGTGAGAGCGTAGATAATCTGTACCTTCAGCTAAGTATGCCAGTTACTTGATATCCTGATGAAGAGACTGGCCTGGATTGTAAGGAAGGAAATATTGCTCTAAACATTTATAAATGCTAGGCCCAGGGATATAGCTCAGTGGTTTAAGTGCACCTGGCAAGTACAAGGTCCTGAGTTCAATCTCAGGTACCAAAAAAGTGAAACTTATCCATTTCCTGCTCATTTTGGTAATACCATAAACAGTGTGTAACTAACGGACACTGGTTGGTAAACACTCCTTAGATAGTACCGTTATAACAAACCATTATATCCTTTGATGTATTTCATCAAGGAGGATTGTGTTTTGGTTTGTGACTAGATGTCCTTCCAAAACCTGATGCATGTTTAGATGTGGTTTTTATTTTTAAAGTAACTGGATATAGACTTTGTGATTGATTCATACAGCAATGATGGGGTTAAGGCTGGGTGATCGCTGGATCAGTACATTTCCTGGATCAGCACTGCTCTGCTCAGTAATCTGGATAAAATAAAGGGCAGAAATAAGCTGGCTTTTCATTGGAGCTCTTGTTGCCTTGCTGTCTTCCATCACCACGAATCAGGCCACCCTTTCTTGGAGTCAGCTGATTTTGGACTGAAGCCCCTGAAAAACATGAGCTAAACAAACCTTTCCTCCTTTAATTTTGGGTGTTTGGTATTCTCTCCAGCAATGAGAGAAAAGTAACACAGATAAAATACTTTTGACTAAAAATAATATAAGTAGTAATTTAAAAATGTCAGTTTTCATTGGAAAAAAAAGAAAAGGCCTTCAAACTTTTTTCCAACATGATATTGGAATTAATCACTTAGGGGTAAATAAGGAAAATAAAACTTAAAAGTGATCCTCTTCCCCCAAAATCAAACTAGCGAATCTGAAATGTCATCAACTTTTGTAATTAAATTTTAACCCTATTCTAAAAATAATTTTCATAAAATTCTCAGTAGACCCCCAAATTTGAATTTATCAGTAAATAAATTATTCCTATTATGGTACTGCATAATACCTGAGCAGAGCAGTGCTGATCCAGGAATAGGGGATCATTCTGTGCTGTTCTATGCTGTTTA
The DNA here is from genome assembly GCA_004027165.1 of Ctenomys sociabilis. Lineage (NCBI taxonomy): Eukaryota > Metazoa > Chordata > Mammalia > Rodentia > Ctenomyidae > Ctenomys > Ctenomys sociabilis. The sequence goes on along the minus strand of PVKA01002301.1, from coordinate 32,958 downwards.
AGAATAATTTTTCACCTCCAAGATACAAAGCATATAAAGTCAGGGGAAAAAACATAAGCATGTGGTTATTTTAACATGCTGTTTTTATCAATATTGTAATGTACATCAAGTCTAGTTTGTACTTTCATATAACTAAGCTAGGAAAGTAAAACTTTTCTTATAAACATTAAATTCACTTTAGATAAAAAACACTTCACTATATTTGTGCGTGTGTGTGTGTGTGTGTGTGTGTGTGTGTATGTTTTTGAAGAAAAGACAACACCTTTGTGAACGCAGCAATAATAAATTATTGGGGACCACAAATTCACTTCCCTAAGGGATACATGGAGATGTTACAGTTGATACATTGTGTCAATTTGATAAGTTTACAACTAAGTTATTGATCAGTTCTAAATCCTAGAGTACAGAGGACATGCCCCATTGTGGCTGTTTACTCCCTAGTATGTTGTAATGGTTGCTTCATTTGTGTGAACTTGAGAAATTCAAAAGCTTAAGTGCCTCAGGATTTCTACACCCTCTATCGTAGAGGACCCCCCCTCCAGCAGGATATCTGCATGGAGTATGAGGGAGGAAAAGAGGCTTGTTCTGCACTGTTTTGCTCTTGTTTTTCCTGTCTTCTGCCACCTTGAACTGTTGCCTCTCGCCACTCCACCCTGCCTTGAACCAGCTAATTAAGGACTGAAACGTCCACAAACTGGGAGACAAATAAACCTTTCCTTCCTTAATTTTGGGCATCAGGAATTTTACCTCAGCAGCCAAATAAAATAACACAGGAGGCTTAGGATTTTCAGTATTTTGTGATTTCCTATTATCTCCCATCCATTAAGATTAAAGCTAAAATCACTAAAATTAAAAGACACTCCAAGGCAAGATCCTTTTTGGCATGAGATCACCTCTGCCCTCATAGTCATCCAGTAATCCCTTCCTCCAATCCCATCCTCTATCAATAAATGCCAAGATTCTCATCGTCTCATGGACTTTCATTCCGTGTGAACAACTAAAATGGCCATGCTGGATCCCCATGGTTCAACCATCTTTGTCTCTTGCTATTTCACTCTTTCCATGTGCTGTAACACCTTGCAGGAGGTAAGGTGCCTGGAGGTTCCCTGCAGTGGTCCCCAACAATAAACTAATCAATGAGAATATGATTCAAAAGAAATAAAGACAAAGACTTTATACCACTTTTTTACAAGTTTGTCTGTCTGGGTTTTTTTTTTGTTTATCTGTTCATTTATATTTTTGTACAGGTCTACAGGGTCTCACTACACAGATCAGACTCATAGTGATGTGCCTGTGTTCAGCCTCCCAAGAGCTGGGACTACAGGCACGTGTCACCACACTCAGTCCCCACTGCCTTCTCAGCATGCCCCAGGGGCAGGGCTGGCACTGCACATTGGAATTGAACCCCAGTCCCTGTGCTCTGCCTATGCAGACACTTTTAATCTGCTGAACTGTTTGGCCCTCCTGTGGCATTTGTTTTTAAGGAATTTTTTAAACTTATTTTTATTTTTTTGGTACAGGGTCTTGATATAGAGGAAAAAAACTCTCAATCTGAAGGTACCTGGGATGAGTTCCTATTCTCTAAAACTGAAGAATGAATTTTAGGAACACATGGAAGTTAAGAGCAAAATATATTTACTGGGGGAGAGAAAGCTCCTTTCTGAGAATGGGACAGAAGGTGGACCCCCAGCTGGTAGCCCAGGAAGCTCTCTTGCAGGCATTTTTTATGGGGTAAAAGCATACTGTGAAGTGGATCTAATGTGGAGAACATAGGAACTCATTTATGTGGGCCTGAGTTGGGTCAAAACTATGGCCAACCAATGAGATTACAAGCACCATTGCTCAGGTAAAAATGATCCAGGACCAAATGAGGAAGCGAGTCACCTAGCGAGTGTGCATGAATATGGAAGAAGAAAGGCTCTTGTTATTGGGACTGGGGCAGTGACTCTGGCTTGTTGTTTTTTTACTATTTTTAAAGAATACAAAATAGATATATAAAGAAAAAACAGCTTCAGAAGTGATACAAGATATTATTAAACAAAGAAATAGGAATTCAACAATGCTTGCTGTATTACATGATGCTATCTTCAAATTAGTTGTTAACATTACCAGATATAAATGTGTAAGATTCATTTAAAAAAAAAGAATTAGAATTTCAAGAGAAAAAATCAGAGTTAAAAAAAATTATGGTGATAGATATCTATTTAGAATATCAATCCCTGACACCCATATCTAGTATGGCTACATTTGTTTATCCTTTTGACTTGAAGTCTGGTCCACATCAGGGAGTGTCTGTCTCTTCCAAAGTTGCAAAATCACTTTGTCTTCCATCTTGTCTCCTTGAGGGCCTAGTCCTGTCTGACCTCCTATAATGTTTTTATCTAATTTAGCCACCTACAGCACACTCACTACACAGCTCAAAGTCGTAGTGCTGTCTCAGCCTCCCTGGTGCTGGCATTATAGGAATGCGCCACTACATCCAGTTTTGGTGGCAGATATGGGTGCACCTGGGGTTCTGGGCTGGTGCAGCATGTAGCAGCAGGGACCAGAGCCATGGTCTTGTGCTTGCCAGTCAGGCAGTTAGGCTGCTGAGCTACCGCCCCAGCCCTGGAAGTGTGTTCTTTCTTTTCTTTTTTTCCTTTCTTTTGTTTTCTTTCTTTCTCTTTCTTTCTTTCTTTCTTTCTTTCTTTCTTTCTTTCTTTCCTTCTTTCTTTCCTTCTTTCTTTGTATTTAATATGCACTACACAGATCAGACTCAGAGTGATCCTCCTGCTTTCAGCCTCCCAAGTGCTGGGATTACAGGGCATGCCACCACACCCAGTCCCAGTCGCCCTGTCAGTGTGACGAACTGGATGAACCTCAGTCCCTGTACCTGCCAAAGTAGATGTTTTAATCTGCTGAGATATCTGGCCAGCCCTGCATTTCACACTTATCCATCATAATACACTGGAGTCTGAGAAATGACAAGGGATATAGGAGCAATTAGCAATTTTCAGGTTGTTTGTTGTTTTTATAATATTTTTATTTTTTTAAAGAGTATAAATTACAACACAAAAAATTACAAGTGATACAGATTTTCACATGTGAATTTCACAGTATTTGTTTTAAGACATGGTGTTGTCTTCCAACCAGTTATTCATAATACCAGATATATGCATGTAAAATTGGAAGAAAAAGAACAAATATATGAGAAATTAATAAGACAGAAAGGAGAAACAATTGAGAAAAAACAAGACAAAACAAATTAAAGCATTAACTGTTTCTTTCCACAGACCAGCAGAAATGCACAGTACAGTTGTCCAAACCAACCTGCTTACATATATAAATACATCTCTTCCCCCCAGCCCCTCTCCTGTCCTTCTCTTCAACTCAGTAACTCTTCCTTTTGAATAAGTTCACTCGCTTTTTCCAGCATCTATTGTACCTTTCAGATTCAATTTTTCTCTTTCAGGTTCTCACACTAAGGAGATAATATTATGTTTGCACATATGAGTCTGATTTATTTCACTTAAAAGTATGTTCTCTAATTGCATCCATTTACTAATAAAAGTTTTAGCAATGTTTTGTTTTAGCAGTTGAGTTCCTTATATATCAGGATCTTATGCATGTGGTTTTTAAATCTTTTCCCATGTTTCTATTTGGATTGGATTCTTGTGACACTCAGTTGAGAATCAGAATCTGCCTGGAATTATAAGCAGCAGAATTGGGAGACAGTATATACAGGTTATTTCTGGGTTTCAATGCTCAGCATCACATGCCACACTGTCCCTGCCCCCAGGAGCACTGAGGCGGCCACAGAGGCTGGCGCACAACTGTAATCTCAGTGCTGGGGAATCTGAAAACAGGACGACTGACTATGAGTCCGAGCTGTGTAGTGAGACTTTGTGCCAAATACATTTTTTTAAAAAAAAGATATTTAAACCTCTAATTTGTGGAAATCAATTTTGATAATTAATTTTGATAGCAATAGAAAACCAAAATAAGATAATACATAACTTAGCAATTATCAGTGATGTGAATGGTGATCTTGGTATAATCTACAAGAAGTTACTATGAAGCATTTTATTCTGTGATATAGTATTAGAATTTTATGTTGGTTTTGTTTTATGTGGTACCAGGGATTGAACTTGGGCCCTGGCGCTTGTAAGGCAGGTGCCTTAGAATTTTATTTTGTATTAAAAGAATATTTACACATATGAAACTCATGAATCCATAATATTTCCTTCTTAAACTATGAGTTAAATTTAATAGGAGAACTTAGAGGAGTTTCCTACTGGTGAATATAAAAAAGTCTTTTTGAAAATTCCTTATTTTGTTTATATTGACTAAAAGCTAAAATTAATATCTGAAATTAATTATTTTTTAAATGTTTTCTATGCTTGTCATCATACCTGTGTTAGGTACCTATGTTTTACTGTCTTATTTTTTTCTGTTCTCTACCTGTTCAGCAACCCTCAACTGTACCCCATCACTACCACAATTACTGAATGTTTTATTGTCTCAGTAGCTTTTCCTTGTCCCGAATTTCTTATTGTTGAAATCACATGTGTAGCTTCTTAAGATTGCCTTTTTTCACTTAGTAATGGTATTTCAGGTTCTTTTTGGTTTTTTAATCTCTTGGTAACACATTTTTCCCCTGATATATATATTACATATTTCATGCAATAAATTTATATTTATTATATATAAAATAACTTTGTCCATTTATCTACTGAAGGACATATTGGCTTTTCCCAGGTTTTAACAATCGTGAATAGAACTACTACTATAAATGTTGTATGTAGGTTTATCTGTGGACATAAGTTTTCAACATTTTTTAAATGTATTTAGTACAGGGTCTACAAGGGTCTCACTATGTAGATCGGACTCATGGGGATTCTCCTGTTTTCAGCCTCCCAAGTACTGGAATTACAGATGCATGCCACCATGCCCAGTCTCAATCGCAGTATCAGTGTCCTCCCCCACCCAGGGGCAGGGCCAGCATAGCACACCAGAGATTGAACCCCGGTCCTTGCATTTGCCTAAGGAGGTGCTTCAACCACTGAGCTGTCTGACTGGCCCTACTTTTCAACTCTTAAAGCAAGAAGGTAGATAAGAAGGATGGGTACTAGGTTTCTATGTTGTTCCTTTAATCCTGACTTACACAAGTTTTAGTTCCCTAGTCTGTAAAAGAAGATAATACTACTAATCAGAGTTGCATGAGCATTATATATAAAAATTCTTTTCATTGTAAGATATCATTGAAGATCAATTAAGTTAACTACTTCCCATAGTGTAAAATGCTACAAGATACAAATAGATGATTGATAAAATCCAGGCTGGCACTTGTGCTCACCCAGGTCCTGAATGATACAATCTTTACATTAAAAGATTGGTTATACATTGTGGACTTAAATTCTGAGAAACTTAGAAGTGAAAGAACTAAAGGGCTGAGAACTATCTAGGAGTTAGCAAAAATAATTTACAGTTACAAGTTCAAGTTGAAGTGCACATAATAATAAAATTAGTCACAAATACCAATCAACAGTGCAGCTGAGACATTCAGCTTCCAAGATGCTATTTGATGAAAAGATCTTCTTGAGGTATGTATTAAAACCACTTGCACAATACATCTGTAACCTTTTATTTCTCCTCAAGATACTTGCAAGTATTCAGCTTGTTACCTTATGCACATGAAGAAGGAGCAAAATGGCATATTTCATGGTCCCTGGTAACATCAAGACAATTTAAAAGAGAAATATAAAATTAAAATGAGACCATTCAAATATTGTTTCTGTTTCTTTTACTCTACTGGGAAACCACAACATTAAATGCAAAGGCACAACACTGGACTTGCTAAGTTGAATTATTTTACTTTTACTGTGAGGAAGTAGGCATCATTTTTCCCTTGAATAAGCAAAAGATGATTTGAAGACAAAAATAAGTTTCATATACTCTAAAATGATATTTAAGACTTTTTTATATTTAAGATTTAAATATCCTGTATTTTCTAATGCACCCAGAACACTTATTACTTACTGAATTTGTGTATCGAATAAAATATTTGGTGAATAAAATTGATCACTAAGATTAGATTAGTTTCCTTTTTAAATAAAATCCACAAAAATAATGAAATAAGAGTTAAAAGAGTGCAGATTTGCTTTTTTTTCTCTGTATTTAGGACAGAATCTATAGGGTGTTCAGGGTCTCACTACTAGATCGGGCTCATAGTGATCCTCCTGTTTTCAGTCTCCCAAATGCTGGGATTGTAGGCAAGCGCCACCACACCCAGTCTCAATCACAATCTCAGTGAGCCCTGGAAGCAAGGCCAGGATAGCAGGACATGGATTACATAAACTCTTCCCTAAAATACAAAAAAAAAAAAAAAAAATTATAAGGATGTGGGAGGAGCAGAGAATAACAGGATGAAAAAGAATTAAATCTCCCAATGATGAATGTAATCATATATACAGTGCTGCAAGCATATACTAATAAAATTAAAATTTTAAAATTTATGTATTTATACACAAATATGTATTTGTTTTGGTAATTATTTAAAAATATGTACAATGTATATTACAACAACAAAAAAATCAGTACACTTAAAAGGTATTGAAAATTGCTCATATAACTACTTCAGTTATTTTTGTGGTAGATACTTCAATTATCTTTTTAATCACATTTATTCTTTCTCTACCACACCTTCCTAAGGTTTTAATCAACTTACTAGTTTATGTCTTTTAAGAATTTCAGCATTTTATCAGATCTGATACAAATAGAAAAAAAATGTTTCACCATCCAAGGTCAGAGGATCTGAGACAATATGGGAAAGGAAATTTTATGGGAAATTTCATCTATTACCATAGCAGAAAAAATTATATATAAAATATATGGAAACTTCTATGATTTGTATCTAGATTCTGCCCCCACTCACGAACCTCATGTGGCCATAGGTGGCTGGGCCTAGGGTGTATGCTACTGGGATCAAGGATGTAATGCAAGGATTGATTTATGGTGTGCTGTTCAGATTACGGCTACTCAAGTGCTGTTCAACCTAAGGGGGGGCATCCCAGATAAAATATAATTAGTCTCCAGTAAAAATCAATTTAAAATTATAACGAAATTCTATTTCTAACTAATTCAATGGCCAACTTTAAAAAATAACCAGCAATAGCACTTTTAGTAAGATGTAAAACAAGAGACCTCTCATTCATTGTTTATGGAAATCAACTATATCCACTTCGACGAGCTATTTGTACTTCTGGAAGGTAACTGTATACATGCTCCATGATCCACTGATTTTCTTCCAAAACAAATCAAAGTACTATCACAAAATGATTACTATAATAATGTTTACAGAAGAGTAATTTGTAATAGTTCCAGAATGGAAACAACTCAAATGTTCATCAGTAAGAGAATAAACAATGAGATTTGTGTTAAATAATAGGATTCCTTTCAATTATAAAAGCAACTGCTATTACATGAATCAGTGTTATGAATCTCAAAAACACTATGTTGCATAATAGAAGCCAACTGTATGCTTGCTTCCACCTAGCGCTTCCGTCAATGGTCTTCACCAACTTAGGCCTCCCTGGGCTTCAAGCTGTTCACAGGTGGGCCGAATCACTGCAGAGGCCCAGTGCATCACTATGTGCTATGGACACCATCTTAATGTGGCTCTGTTCATCGAGCCTCCTTTTCATTCCTTCTGCCATTCTCCTAGGTCAGAAGGCCATTATCTTCACCCTAGGTCAGTATAATATTTGGGTCGTCAAGCCTGTTTCCTACCTCTCTTCCTCTACCCACATCTTTCACATGCCTGCCAGTCATTTAGATTTCCCAAACATAAATGTTCTGATAGTTTTACTCTTAACCCTGCTCCATCGTCTTGTTTCAGATCCTTTTGTTGCCAAGAAAATAGGACATAAACTCAAAGTGGAGGCTAACAGATTGCTAGAACATAAACTTTGAATATATAGTTTATATTTGCATAGCATATTATCTTATTATAATAGCTAATTATTTTTTCATATACTAAATTATATGTGTCAGTTATAATTCCTTTTTTTTCTTTGTTACCGGGAATCGAACTCAGGACCTTACACTTGCCAGGCAGGCATTCATGGTGCTGAGCTACCTCCCCAGTTACAATTCTTAATTACAGCAACTGCTATTACATGAATCAGTGTTACGAATCTCAAAAACACTATGTTGCACAATAGAAGCCAACTGTATGCTCGCTTCCACCTAGCGCTTCCTTCAATGGTCTTCACCAACTTAGGCCTCACTGGGCTTCAGACTAACAGGTTGCTAGAATATAAACTTTGAATATATAGTTTATATTTGCATAGCATATTATTTTATTACAATAGATAATTATTTTAAATAATAGGATACAAAGTGGTATGAAATAAGTTTAAAATTGGATTATCCCACACATTTGTGGAGTTTACAAGGGGTGATCAAAAACTACAGTATTTAAATTAAAACATTTATTGCAATTGAAGACAGATTGCCACTGATCCCTTGAAAATACTCTACCTCACTTCAAACACACTTAGCCCGTTGTCCTTACCACTTTCTGAAATAGTTCTGGAAGTCCTCTTTCTTGAGTGTCATTATGAGGTGTGATCCAAAATAAGCAAACAGTGCTACTGAGTGTCACCCACTGGAAAAGGTCCCCATCCACTGTGTTCACTAAATGTAGCACCACACAACTTCTGGCTCTTCCACAAAATCAAAATGAAAAGTAAATATTTGTAATGGGATTCAAAATATCAAGGCAGACACCACAACACAAATAAAGACACTCTCGAAGCCATGTGTGGCGGCCCACCTCTGTAATCGTAGCACTCTAGGAGGCGGAGGCAGGTGGATCACAAATGCAAACTCAGCCTGGGCAATTTAGAGAGACCCTATCTCAGAATAATATTACCAAGCTGACGGTACAGCTCAGTGCAACAGCCCTGTGCAACCCTAGTACCAAAGTGGGTGGGTGGTTGGGCTCATAAAGAAAGTACTTCTATGACCTCTCAGAAAGTAGCAAGAACACAAGCATGTTAGAAGCCAGAGGAAGTATTCTGAGGAGGATTAAGAGAAAGGTATCTTTTACTGGAATACATTTTTAAATACATGCTGTATTTTTTATTGCAATTTATACACTTATATTAAAAACATCAAGTACAAGCTACAATACTGGGGTAAATAGAGAAGTAAAATAATATAAAACTATATTCCTTTTGAAAATGATAAAAAGCTTTAAAGTGTTTCATTTATAGAAAAGAAATAATTTTTTCCTTTATATTTAAGTCTTTGATTTATCCAAAAGTGAGTTTTATATATATAGCAGAAAGGTAAATATCTATTTTTATTTATCTTCACAGGTAAAGATAAATAAAAGCTTCCTTTCTTCCCCTCCCCTTTTTTTTTTTTGGTACTGGGTATTGAACTCAGGACCCTGTCTTGTAATAGCAGTCCCAGCTTCCTCGAAGGCAATGGCTAGGAACTAGTCCATGAACAACTTGAGCCAGTATCACATCACAGGCGACCAAATGCTCTCCCGACGTAACTGTACTGAGAACACGTATGCCAAGCCAGAAGAGAACATAAGATATGACAGTGATCCAATGACCTGAAAAAGTCATCAATAATTTCTTGATCCACAAGAATGCAGGAGCTTTGTGTAAACCTGTGGCAAGAGGCTAAAAAAAACAGAGACTGCATGTCCAACAGCAGCTCAGAGTGCAAACTGCCAATTTAAAGAAAGTACCTGTACTAGACACTGGGACAAACTACAGAATACCCAAAACTTAAATGAAAAGAGATTTATTTTGGCTCATGTTTCAAAAAATTCAGTTTATATCTGCCTGACTAGAAGGCAGCAATGGCATGGTAGAAACACATGGCTGAGGAAACGGTCCCAACTGGTGGCCTCAGGAAGCTGAGAGAGAAGAGTCCCTCAGGCCACGCCCCCAGATGTCCACCTTCTGTCTGGCCTGCACAGCCTAAGAGCACATTCAGCCATCAAGATGTCAACAAATCAGCCACTGAAGAGTTTATCATCCCCGTGGACCAGTCGCCTTCCACACACATGGGATCCACCTTAGATCCAAGCCATGAAAGCGCAGAAATATTATTTCCTGTCCGTGTCTAGTTCATCAACCATGATTTATAACTACTGCATGCATTTTAACTTTATAGTACTAAATAGAACTGGCAATTTTTTCCAGATATAATGACCATAAATATAATTTTTAATTAATATGAAACAGCAGTGTTCAAAATACTGGAAGTGGAAATATTTAAAGTGCTTATAGATGATTTAAGAAGCCTTGGACAATGAGGAAAAAGCATTTTAAAACATCATTAAAGTTTAAGTAGGAACTATTACTATTCATCTCCTATCAATCACTTATTTACTCATTTATTCAGGAAAGATGCAATGAACTGATCCTAACATGATAAAGCCTTGTTGAGAAATACTTACTTAAATATCTTAAATCTCTTTTATTCACCATGGGAAGCCACTTGGCTTTGATGCAAACTGCTAACATGATAAATGCTTTGTGAAGGAATTGCAAAAGTGGATGTAATTGTCCATGAATCCTTATATAGGGTTTATGTTGTGTTCTAGCACTTCATTTGCAACCTTCAATATATGATATTAAATAAACCACATACACACAGCACAAACCAAAAATAAAAGATCATTTGTAATCATTATACATTTAATAGTATTAAAAGTATCTACATTATTCATTTTAAGTTGTTCTCACTTAAGAAATTCAATTTGGTTGATAAAAGTATGCATGATGTTTGAGATGCCTACATTTAGAAAACACAAAACTAATTAAAACATGGTGTGTTCCCTTTAGATATTATAATCCAGAGAAAAGAGATTGTCCTGTAGAGTGATCACATCACATTTGAATATGAATTCCATAATAAAATTGATAGGTTTTGGCCCTAGTATGAATTGCTGATTTATTATGGTGGCCATCTAATACGGCTGAAGCAATTAAAACAACAGCTTATCTTCCCGAGACCACCTCCTCTGTTCTTCTCCAACTCAGCCCAGGATATAGTTTCCTTTTACCTTTCCTGCCGCCTCAGGGAAGGCCTCAATCAGCTCCCCAGGTGAATCTAAACATCCCCCTCAAACCCCACCCCTAACTAAAAGTCCTAAAAGCCTCAGCCTCCTTTTGTTGCAATTCAGAGAACTCCTCTTCCCAAATTCTCTCCTGTGTCCTCCAAGATAATGAAGCTCCTTTCCCTTTATAATAAAGCATTAATAGACAAACTAAGTAACATATGTAATCACAAATGGACCTGAAGAGCACCCAATATCACATTTGAATATGAATTCCTTAATAAGACCGCAAGTGATTTTAAGGGAAAAACTACACAAGAAAAAATGTAATCTTTATCACACTATGCATGTGTGTGACAAGAACTGAAACAGTGGTCAAGTGTTCCTTACTAGTTTAATGGCCACTTCATGCCAGACACATGAACTGACACAGGCAATCTAGAAGAGAACTATGAAATGTATTGCTCTCTACAGCCTCTCTTGGACATCTTACAAAAAGGAAATGTTTTCAGTATCTATTTTCCTACAGCATATATACACATTCAGAGTAACATCAGTGATGAAGATGTGTGGCCATCAATGTTATGTTCCATAAATAAAAGCATAATTGTTTCCTTTATTTATGAGCTGTTGCAGAAAACAAAAGTTCAAGAACTCAAGAAGATCTGAATGCCTCAGCCTCAATGTCACTAGCTCATCTGCTAACACTGGGATCTGTAAGGATTAGTCAACATTAATAACTACTTGGCATGGAGCCTGGGAGATGACTCAGCAGAGTAAGCACTTCCCTGGCAAGCACAAGGGCCTGAGCTCAATCCCTAGCTCCTCCAAAAAAATAATTATTATTATTATTTGGCACAAAATATGCCCTCATGGATGTTTTAACATGAACCAATAAATGATGACTCTTTCTGCATAAATATATGTATATATATATATATATATATATATATATATATATATATATTGTATTTTTAGGGAAGGGTCTACGGTGTGTTCAGGGTCTCACTACTAGATTGGACTCATAGTGATTTGCCTGTTTATAGCCTCCCAAGTGCTGGGATTATGAGCATGTGCCACCATGCCCAGTCTGAATTGCCATCTCAGTGAGCCCTGGGGATGGGGCCAGAATGATAGGCCTGGAGATCGAACCCCCGGTCCCTGCACCTGCTTGCAGGCACTTTAATCTGCTGAGCTATTTGGCCAGCCCAATGAGACATATATGTGTAAATTTCTTTTTTATTAGTATTTTCTGTTTGATGAGATGTTATAGTCCTTTCTTCTTTTGCTCCTTTATATATGATTGTTCATTATCTAGACATATTCTAATGGACACCTCAAAGGTTTATGTGTTCAGTCTGACATCTGCTCCATTGCACATGATGAGGGTTCTGCTGATAATGAGTCATACTTTCCTGGCTCTTTGAATGTCTTGCATTTTAGGGTTGGAAACTGGTTACTTGAGGCAATATGTTGTAGCAATCCTGAATAAATATTATTTTCCTCCATCACTGATGCTTAGTTTTGTTTTCACTTGTTTTCTGACTTTACTAGGGTGTTTTAGTAAACTCTAATCCCTACAGCATGAAGCCTCTGACAGTACTCTTCAGAGAGTGCAGCTTTGGCTACACATCATTATCCAAACAGGACAGCCAATTTGAAAAGGCTCTTTGTCTTCCCTTATTCTCTGTTAAAATATTGCCTAATTTTGTATTACATCCAGTCCATTAGTCTCCGCTAATTATAAACTCATCACTGTATTGCTTTTAAAAATGCCCTGCAGAAAAAATTACTCAGGAATCCAATACAGTTAAATTCAGGCAGAGATAGTCGCGAAGTCAATTTTTAAGGTTTGTTCTGACTTCAGGAGGGCTTAGACTCAATAATTTACAGTTTCATTTGTTGCTCTTAATTAAAAAGAGCTGTGATTTTTAGGAGAAACATTAGGCTTGACCATTCTGAGCAAATTAAAGTTGGTTCTTTGTAGGCAGAGCTTCACAATAGTTCATGCTTCCTTCCCAAAGCAAACTCCCCAAGTCATTGCTTTAGCAGCTGATCAGGGTGGTAGCTTCTAATTTCTTTGGCCTGTCTCTTCTGATATGAAACTTCTGTACTATCATGAGCTGGAGAGAAGAAAATTGGAGTAACAGTAATTTTCAATGGTTAAATAAAGTGTACAGCCTCCTTCCTACAGATATGATCTAGAAAAATAAAATGAGGCCCTAATTTTTGTAAGCACACTGCTAAGAACTTGTCGTCTTCTACATGGAGTTGGGAGGGACTATAAAGCCTAGCTGAGTGCACTGTTTGGCAAAGTACCCTTGATTGAGAGCTCTGCGGAAATGGGAGCCCTATTTTCTTCTTCACACTGACACACAGTAGTGGTTACTTCAAGGAGAGGTGAGAGAAATTGCACATGAGTCAAGACTCTTGCAGAACTCTCTGCGAAAGCTCAGTAAGTTATTTTGGTGCCAGTCTTAAGATTATTAGTTTTCACTTTGTTAATTTTCATCCAAATTAATGGTTGGCCCAACTTCACATGTAGAACACCTTGCTTGTAATTAGATGTATTTTTTCCAAAGTGCTTCAGATAAAAACATACACTTTCTGGACAAGAGTGTTTTTCATGCTGTTTTATACTTGCTACTATTAATCTACCACTCTATATTAACATGTGATCAATTTCTGAAGCATTTTCATTTATAAATATTTAGGATACATTTAAAAACAAGGGGAAGTTAAATTTTAAATTGGAAAAAAAGCAGAAAAGTAGAGACAGAGAAAACTTTACATCATAAGTCACATTTGTTCACTTCACAAGTGTGCTACACATGCTAAAATAATGCTGAAAGCCACAACTTATCAACTCTATAAGCCTAAAAAGAAATGCATTGCAGGAGAATCAGTTATTCCTCATAACGTTACAAGACATTTCTCCAAGGTCACAATTAAAAGACAGATTGTAATGTAATAAATAACCTACTCAAGGTAAAAATGAAAATTTCATGAGATAGTCTCTTGTGGTTAATATAAATATATGATATTACAACAAAACAATCCATTTCATGCAACATAAAGTATGATTTGGACATTCAATTCTTTAATAGTCTAGCTGCTGTAGAAACAAAACTTTTTTGTGGTTCAACAAGTAGTTCTGACACCAGGGACAGTTCCACTTGTAAGTGACATCTGGAAATGCACAGAGCAGCTTCTCTTGGTCATAATGTCTAAGGTCATGATAAAGGACATTCAGTGTCCTGAGTTGATAAATGTATCTCCCCGATTCTGAAGAGTACATGAAAAAACATTTCTCTCAAGATAGCAATAGCACAAGCTCTTCTACTTTGAGAAATATTGATCTAGAATTTTTAATTTCAGACCACATTCATTCCATCAAGATGATTCTTAGGCTATCACTACTGTGATTTGGTGAGTGGTATGTTGACGTTTGCCTGTAGGCATTAGTATCTTGAAAATAAGGAGCATTGGGTCTGATTCCCAAGCCTGTTTCACCACAGAATCTCCATATGTACCTGTCTATGCTGGAACTCTGAACAGGAAGCAGTTTAAAACTAGATAAGAAAGACAATTTTATTTATCAGAATTCCAAGGTACTTTAGCCAAAGCAACCCAAGAAGAGGGGCTAACACAGAGCTGACACTTCCAGCCAAGGTATGGAGTCTGTGATAGGTTGTGGAAGTGTGGTGGGATGAAGTAGGGTGAAATGGGCAGGACTTGGAAATAGGATGACAGAAAAAGTTGTGGCACAAGGAAAAGCTCTTCTAAGGCAAAATTTGCTTCTCGTGACACCCTCAAATCTTTGAAAAATAGTTGAACCTTTTAAAATTACTAGATGTTGTATTCATTATTTCATTTATATGATGAATCACTGAAAAACTTACTTCCTTGAAACAATAAGTAATTTGTGATTCTTGTGGGGTTTTTGGATTGGGAATGTTTTACAAGCTTGGCTGGAGACACTTTTTCATGAAGTTGAAAATAAGTTGCAGCTTCAATCAAATGGTACTTGGGGGCTTCAGCCATCTAAGATATAGCTGAAGGGCCACTTCCCAAGCGGCTCCATCACACAGCTGGCTGGATGATGCTAGATGCTGGCCCCAGACCTTGCTCCCTCCTCCTGTGTGCTCAGCAGTGCTTGAGCACTTGACTACAGGTGCTGGCTTCTCAGGGGGACAGCCCAAGAAACTGAAATGAAAGTTTGCATACCCATCCTAGCAAATCCTAAGTGATTATTGTATTGCAACCATGTTTTGTTGGTGAAACAGGCTGTGCATGATTCTGTGGGATGTGGTACCACAAAAGGACGTGGATATCATGAGGCAAAGATCGCCAGCAGCCGTTCTGGATGCTGCTTACCACAGTAAAGTGATTTTTAAAACCGTACTCATTTACCTGTTTGTATGTT
Source organism: Ctenomys sociabilis (assembly GCA_004027165.1). Taxonomy (NCBI): domain Eukaryota; kingdom Metazoa; phylum Chordata; class Mammalia; order Rodentia; family Ctenomyidae; genus Ctenomys; species Ctenomys sociabilis. Next base: position 17,464 of record PVKA01002301.1, on the reverse strand, counting down.
TGTGGAACACAACACATGTAGAAGCAGGATTAGGCATTGAGTTCATTCTTTTTTATATGCTGTTGAATTCACTTTGTTCATCTTTTGTTTACCATGTCTGGACCTATGTCACAAGAGATAATGGTCCACAGTTCCCTTTTCCTGCAGAATTTTTGTTTAATTTTGATAATAAAATAAAGCCAGCCTCATACAATTAATTTAATTTTTTTCTACTTTCATCTTAAAAAATTTGTAGGAAATTTGTATAATTTCTTCTTTAAATGTTTCCACCAACTTTTCTGGGCCTAGTGCTTTCTGCTAGAAAGATTAGTAATTATTGATTCAATTTTTTAATAGATAGAGATCTGTTCAGATTGTCAAATTCTTCTTGTCTGAAACACAGTTGAACTCTAAATTCTCACTGCTTCTAACAACTTTTGATCACAGTCTTGATCAAAAGTCATTCATGTTTGGGGACCAACTGAAGCTATCATTCCCCAGGGATATTACAGAGATCAAATTAGACACTAAATGAGAAAGAATTTTATTTTAAATCTCAAATCTGTATAAAACATTAATTATTAGTAAACTACTGCTTCTGTTCACATAGACTTCTCAATCTGCGTTACCATCTACATTCCTTGCAGCAGATATTTCTAACTTCACGTCCAATGTTCACTTTTTGTGCTTCATTAAATCAATATTAATTTTGTTTGGAAAACCAATGTTCTTGAACAAAAACAACATTACTTTTGAAACTTCCATTGAAACCCACAGTTCTCACTAGAGTCGGATGGAGAATTTATTAAAGTCTGCCACCCTTGTACTAGAATAGCTCCTCAGTCCCTTCCTATTGCTCTCACCTCCCTGAACGACAGGCATAAGCATAGAAAGTATCCTCTAGCTATCTGCAGAGGTCAGGAAGGTAAAACCACACGCAAACATGGTGGAACACAAAGACTGATGGCACTGAGAGTGAACACACAAAACGGCTGCTGCTTTTTGATTTTTTCTTAAGAAAATAAAGCCCTGCTTCAAACATTCAAATACAATCCCAGGATGTCCTTTATCTTCCTGAAAATCTATGTTAAACCTATTTTTTCAGGCATTCCTCTAGAATTAATTCTTGATAGGCTCTGCAGTCTATGCGGTGCTTCCACATAGACCACATCTTGATATCCACAGCAGCCCTGTGGCTGGACAGTGTGTGTCCTCACTCTCGCAGCTGTCAGGACTTGACACTATTCATCTGCACTTTTGCCCACACTCTGGCCTTCGAGCAGGAGCTCTCTGGAACTCCCCAAACAATCAGTAAACAAATCCTACTTCTCTGTATCAGAAATCTCATATCACCTAATAGCCACTTCGGGAATTTAGGTTCTTAGCACTTTTCTGGTAGACCACTATTAAAATTATTTAATTGGCCTTCTGCAGAAAGACATTCTAAAAGGAAAATCAATGAGTTTTCAAGTTTATCCATTCCCTAGTTATAAAACATCTGCTACACAGTAGATACAATGCTAAAATGATGGTTCCATTAAAATCTTGCCATTGTACAGTAAAAAACTAATAATGCTGACAATAAAGATAGGGGTAATTTACTATATTACTATTGAAGATGTAATTCAAAGTAATAAAAAGAAAATATTTTAATAATATAGTTGCCTTGAAAAGATTTATTTCCTTTGGCATTTTATTGCATCAATAAGAAATGTCTCAAGGAACTAATTCATGTTATTGAAACAGAGCAAAAATAAAAAGTATAGATTTTAAAACAGTAATTTCCAAAATGTTTATGATGGAATACAATCTCTTGAGAAGAAGGTACTTTAAAAATGCATGTTATAAAATACTAAACTGGGGAAACTTTGAAATCAACAAAGCAACACTGGTCAGTTTGGAACATTGTAAAACATGACAGTATCTCTTTGTGTGTTAGGAATCTACATGACATGTAGATTTACTAAATTTCATGAGCAAGGGCCGGCGGTATAGCTCAGCAGACTAAGTGCTTGCTTAGGTAAGCACAGCGGCCAGGGTTCAATTCCTGGTTCCGCATGCACCAGCCCCACCTTCGGGTGCATTGAGCAGGCTATGGAGTCCGGGCATGGTGGCACACACCTGTAATCCCAGCCCTAGGGAGGTAGGAAGCAGGAGGATCACTGTGAATGTGGGCTGCATAGTGAGACCCTGTCAAAAAAAAAAAAAAACCCTAAATTTCTTGAGCAGGGGAAGAGGAAAATTTTCTTACTACTAAGTATGAGGTCATTTACTTCCCTCCAAACTCCCCTCTCCATGGCCATCCCTAATTCAGAAGCTTGACTGCCTTGCTGGTCACAAACTTTCAAAACACCATTTCCTGGAATGGTGTGACACATTCAGAAAAGGTTAATTAACTGAGAATGCCACACTATTTATTAAGGGCACAGTGTCACCAAACACTATACTGGGTGTTCTGGGTAGGCAATAACATTCGAGAGAGGAACACTTTGCAAATTAGTCATGATAATAAATGATTCTGGAAAGTAATATGATGCTTAATACTAATACATATATTGATAAAGGTCATCATGTTTCACACAGAACAATTTTTAATGAAATAAAAATCTGATCTCCCCTTTAACCCTAAGATTGCTATAGAACTTCAAAAGAACAATTTACACTTCAAAGGGGTATATTCTAGCTCATGAAAGGGCTATGACAAAGCTGACTGGACCTTAACAGTTCATCTGCAACCTAGTAGAGAGACATAACTTTAAGAAAAAAGGTTTTGTTTTTTGTTTTGTTTTTGCGGAAGAGAGCATTGAACTCAGGCCTTGCACTTGCCAGGGAAGCACTTTTTCCACTGAGCCATCTCCCTGGCCCCAAGAAAAGTTTTTAATATTAATTCAGAGCATTTTTAAGGCTCCAATTAAAACAAATTTTGGAATGTATATTTTAAAGGACAATTTCTGAAAACTAAATAATATTAAAAGTATATTAAGTCATCGAAAAGTAACAAACATTAAGGAATATAATATTTAGACTATACCCTAAGGAGCAAAAGGCAAACTGACTGCACACCCCTGAAAAAACCCATTCAGATATGCAGATAGAGTAAATAAGAAACTCCTACCAGCGTCTTATCTTCTTTCCTAATTGAACTTTACTTTTCAATATTACACACACACACACACACACACACACACACAGTGTACTTTATTTTTGAACTTTCTCTTCCGAAGTCCAAGAAGAGTGTGCTTAAGCCAGGCATGGTGGTGCAAGTTTGTAATCCCAGCATTCCAGAGGCCAAAGCAAGGAGGGTAGCCACGAGTTCAAGGCCGACCTGGACTACATAGTAAACTCAAGGCTACCTTGAACAACACAGAGAGATTTACTTTTAAAAAAAATTTTTTAAAGGTATGTCCCCAAGAAAATGCATTGTTCCCAACTGCAGAAGAGAGTAGAAACTCACCAGCAAGGCAAGCAAAGCAAGGTTCTGAAGTAGGGATGGTCCAGGACAAGGGAGTTCAGAGGAAAATAAATAGCCCCCATTCACAGCAATAAAAACCATTCCCCACTCCCTTGGGTCTCCCCAGCAACAGGTTTCCCGTATCCAGTGACCTGGCAGCCTGCCACGCAGGACGCTAGCAGTAAGTAGAACAGGAGCACTGTAAATTTTCTAACAGCCGGATCTCTGGAACCCTGAGAAAAGAGGACCAGGGCTCACAAGTGAGTCTTTCTGTTCTCCTGGCTGCTCTGAGAGAGTAGACGTCGCAACTACCTGCGCTCCCCAATAATCAGAAGTGGGTCGCGCTAGCTACTCACCCCGCGGGCCGCCGAGCCCCGCTGGTTGCTAAGGACGCGCTGCGAGTCGCTCTTTGCGCCTTCCGTGTCTCGTGACTAGGGTTTAGCCAATCGGGACGTGGAAGTGACTTCGCACTGCCCTGCGCACCTGCCGTCCGTGCGCAGTTTGGAAAGTGAGTGACTGAAACACCTTTTATGGGCTTTGAATTGCAGTCGTTTCAAATAACGCTAGGCGTTCGCGGCGAGGAGTGGCCCTTGGGATCCTATCCCTGCCTCCAAGGACTGTCTCCTCCACAACAAAATTAAATTTAAACAATAAAAACCAGCACGCTTCTCAGACGAAGGTAACTACGTCTGTGGGTCAAATTGCTACTCCTTAATTTACTTAGAAAATCGGGAGCTGCTGGGGTTCCCTGCTCCTCCTGACTGCCGGCTGGGGGAAGGGGAATTGAAACGCCTAAGAAGGGCGGTTTTTTTCCCTCCGGAAACTGTGGTCAAATCCTGTTCTTACTAAAGGCAAGAAACATTATTTATTTCAAAAATGTTCAGAAGTGCTTTGCTGCATAGAGGAATGTGGAGGCATATTTCTGACTAAAAGCCAATGCTTCGAAGTTGTCGTACGAAATAGCCTTAAAAATAACTTCAAAAGAATCGAACTTAGCTGAAATAGAAATGGATGGTCTCTAGAGAGAAAGCAAAAAGACAATTCTGGGTGTGTGTGTTTTAGCACAGAAGGTCTGAAGAACAAATGGTTTTACAGATCACATTGATATGGCACATCAGCCAAGAATACTATGAAAAATAAGCAAGGGTACAAAGTGTTGGCTTACCACCTTTAAAACTTACTGTAACATCATTTAAATCGTAGTACAAGTAGAATAAAGTAAAAATGCAGAAAAAACACAGCAATTTACGTATTATAAAGGTCAATGGAGGAAAATGATGTTTGACCCCGATTTGGAAAGAAAAACATTTCAAAACACTATTTCGTCATTACTTGGGAGGCTAAGGCAGTAGAATCCATGCAATTTCGAGGCCAGCCTGGGTTACAAAATGAGTTAAAGGCCAGCATGAACTACATAGGAAACCCTGCCTCAAAAAGACAAAAACAAACAGATTTCAAAAACTGACAACTGCCTACTTACAACCCTTTGCTCCTTCTTTTAAACCAACTCCTGGAACTCCATGCTTTTCCATACCATCTATTTTGTCTGCTTAACATACAAGTTCATGCGTGCCCTTTCACTGTCTAAACTATTCTTGCCCTTCAGTTCAACTGCTACTCGTCACAGATACAAATGCTCACTGGCCTTTGCTCGCTAACACCACACACCAGAGAAACACTTTTACACAAGATGTGTGCTATTATTTTGGCCTCAAAGTCACCATCCTCCTCCCTTGCCATTGGAAGAATCCCCTGTGTACTCTGAGTGGGACGCACTTCCCACCCTCCACCAAGGAGTCAGAAGATGCAAATGGACCTATCTCAAAACCTGACAGCCACTGTGCTAGATTAGAGCCTCGGTTTGGCCATGTAGATGCATTAGGATCTTTAATTCTGAGCAAATGATACCTTGGTGGGAGCAGCAATAGGTATGGCTCAAGCAATGACGCACCATCCTCATCACATTTTCCTGCCAACGACCGTGTGGCACCTGCTCCTTCTTGGCCCTCTATAATATCACTGGTTCTTACCCATTTCCCAGTCTTCTACCAACTGTTTAAACTCTGGTTATCCTTTCAACAAATCTGCTACTTAAAGGAGTTAATTTCTGTTATTTTCTACAGGAAGAACTCTAATGCATTTGTCTTGGTAGCCACCTTGTTCTGGAAGCCTTCTAACACCATGACCTTCAGAATAATAATAATAAAGGCAGCCCCTCAGTGTTTCCTTAGCATGCTGAGTCACTTTCCCTTAGTATTTATCTGAATTTTTTGTGAGCATTCACTAAAAAATTTCAAAAGAGGTAAAGTTGCTGCAAAACTAAATAATGTAAAATTCATGTTATATTTTTCCAGGCATGGTGGTACCTATCTGCAAACTCAGCACAGGGGAGGCTGAGGCAAAAGGAGTGCTGGGAGCTCAAGGCCAGCCTCAGCTACATGGTGGGTTCAAGGTCAACCTGCACTACAAAGCAAGATCCTGTCTCAGAACAAACAAGGAAACAAAACAAGATAAATGTTCATAAGTTATATGCTAACCATAGTTTTCAAACTATAAACCTTGCTCCTCTGAGTTTCTTAGATCACACTTTTCACTGTATTTTGTTCTACTTGAAATCAAGCCTATCAGTGTCTTCAGTGCCCTCTTTCAAACTGGACTGTAATATTGCAACAGATTAGAATTGCTTTCCCAGGTGAAAAAGTGCTATCAAAAATGAACTTGGGGAAAAAGATATAGCCAAAGAAGTACTAATTAGTTTGAATGGGTGCATTTAACTTAATATTTATTTCCTAATTTAACAGTTCTCCAGGTGACATTTTTTGCTGTTTTTGAAGTTTTATACTACTGGTTTAGATTGATAAGGAGTATATAATCTAATTGATAAATTATTTATATTCTGGAATATTCTGTAACACTATCAAACATTTTACTAGTACTTTAAGTGCTCTTAAAGGAATAAATGGAACAGGATCTGAGCATTGTATTGGTCAGTAAGAGAAAGGAAAAGCAATACAGCTCAAATGAAGTCGGATATAGCTCAGGGGTGGAGAGCTGGATTAGTATTTCTGAATTTCTGGGTGTTATCCTTCACACCAAAAACAAAACCGTAATATGAAACTATCCCATTTCCCTTATAAAAGTACATTAGAGGCAAAATTTGTATTCATTTGCCTACGTTATTTATTGTACAATGGGTTTTCTTTACAATGTTCATCATCTTATTTAAAGATTTTTTAAAAATTATTTGGCATGTTTGTGATGATAAACAATCCTAATGGACATTTTAAAAGTAAACTCCATCAATTAAAAATATGCATGAGCATCATGTTGGTCCACTATTTTCAGAATATTGTTAGTAGTGTAAAATATATATGTTTGCCTTTCTCACTTCTGGTTTTTGAGTCAAGTTTTGAGGCAAAGCCTTAATAAATCTCTTACCTGAGATTATTGTCTTCTGGCTGCCAGTCCAGTATAAGTCTGCGCCAAGTGGCTCATTCTGGAGTCCAGGGCGAAGGGGCAGTGATACTCAGGAGATGCATCTTGTGGTCCTGGAAGAAGCCTGGAGAGCAAGACAACTGCCTGAAGTCCACTGGGCATCATGTATGTTAGTATACCTTTGCCAAAATACATCATGTGACCAGGACCATATGAAAGGACGGGGGGGGTAGAGAGGAGGTGGCGAGTATACTCTGCCTATTATAAATACACAACAAGGATGTGGACACACAATGCTATTCTAGAGGAGTGAAAAATTGAGTCCAATAATTCAAGCCATCGCTAACTTCTTAATATCAAGGAAAAAGAATTTACACTTGCCACTGGGAAAATAGTGTGCCCAATTCAGGACTTAAAATATTTGTTGTGTTCCTTTATTTTGGCTATCCTATTAAATGGTTAGACAGTAAATATGTTTTGTGTACCATTCCTAACCATGTAATCAGAGTTAAATTTACCACCATGCTTATTTTACCATATAATTTACACAAACACAATGGCTATACTATTTTAAAATGTTCTTAATTTGCCCCTTTTAACTTATTTCAGAAAAACATGTTTTAAATATCATTAAACTTTATCTTTGAATTTTTTGTAGTTGTACAGTGTTTTACCAAGTAGTAACTGCCTCATAAATGTTGGTGGGTGAACTCTTATGTTAAAATGCAAATGAGTTTTACCTTGTTGTAAGCACAATCATTCAGTGTCAAAATCTGAATAAAATGTTAATATAAAAAAATGAATGATGTCCTTGTGCAGTACCTTTGTCTGACATGATCATACCATTCTATGCCAACCCTGGAAAACTGTTAAAGCTGTTGCTATGCTTTCCTTGTATTTTAATTTAAGTGTAACTGAGTAATGGCTATATTCTAATAAAATTTATTAAACTACTTTGAGATACTAAGCATTTGTAGTAGTTTGTTTTCTGTGACTATAATAAAATATTGAGTCTGCATATCATATTAACAGGTTTGGAGTGCTCCCTTGGGCAGCACACACTCTCACAGTTGTGGAGAATGAACATCCAAGATCTCATGGCCATATCTATTTGGGCTTTGGTGAAGGGATCCCTGACTACATCAGCATGTAAGAATGACAACCTATATCGTGGCAGTGGGAGCAATGTAAGAAGGAGAGGACTACCTGGAGGTCCAGGAAGCAAGAGGGACTCTGAGATCAGTCTTGCTCTTTCCATCAGAATCCGTTCTCACAGGAACTAACTGGTTCCTTCTGGTGGGAGCATCCACAGTGCTCCAGCCTCCTGCCAGGAGGGCCCTCCTCTTAAGGTTCCACCACTACTCAACCCTGCACACTGTAGAACAGGACTCTAGTACATGAACTGTTCAGGAACACACTCCACCCACAGCCAAACCATAGCACTATGACTGTTTGCAAAAAAGCTAATTCATCAAATCTATTTACTATGGAAAAAAATAAGCAATGTCTGGTGATGCATGTCTATCATATCAACGCTCTGACAGCTGACAGCCTAAGGCAGGAGGACCCCAAGCTTGAATCCAGACTAGATAGTTCAATGACTTAGTGAGACCCTGTCTCAAAGTTAAAAATAAAAAGGGCTAAAGATATAACTCAATGCAAAAGCTCTGGGTTCAATCCCCAGTAACACACACACACACACACACACACACACACATGCACACACGCACACACACACACACACTAGTAAAAGGGAATATGTATCATTTGAAGTAAAATTACCCTGAGTATTAATTTGGGGGCCTATCAACATCCTGTATGCATTCATTGATACAAAATAGTTTAATATCCTGATGTTTTTGAAGTACAAAGTTTTTATATAACCCTCCCTTCAAACAATGGAGTCAAATCGCTCTCCCTTTAAAGTGGGATTGGATTCAGTGATGCCAAAAAATTTAAGTAGATAAACAAACAAATTTGGCAGAGTGAAGAAGCGTGACTAAGTTGTAAAAGACCCTATACTTTTTCCTCACTCTCTGAGATCACCTGCTCTTGATGAAAGCAGCCTTCATGCTCTAAGGACTTGCAAGTACTTCTCTGAAGCTCTATATGGTAAGGAATTGAAATCTCCTAATAATTAGCAAGAGGTGGAGGCATTCTTGACACAACTGGGTAAGAGATTTGGGGAGCAGAACTTCCAGCTCCAATAAACTTTAGTCAGGTTTAAAATGACTCCATTCCTACTTAAACTCTTTATGGTAACCTCACAAGAGACCTGAGCCAGAACCACCCAGCAGAGCCACTCTCATATTCTTGACTTATAAAAAAATGTGTGATAGTACATACTGGCATAAGCTTCTTGAATTGTCATAAAAGCAATGTTATGCCATAGTGATCGATCTAAATTATTCTACCATCATTCTCATTATAGGCACGCCACCATGCCTGGTCTCAGTCCCCATTTCTGTGTGCCCTGGGCATGGGGCCAGCACAGCATACCCAGAATCAAACCCTCGTCCTGCTTAGCTTTCTGGCTAACCCTGTAATTTTCAAAACATTGCAACTCTATGCTTCACCATTCTGGACTATTACTACTTGCTTGAGCAGCTTATCATGGCCTACTAAATACAGCAGGCTACTGCCCTCACTCCAACAGAAGCCTACTTGATTCTTCCAAACTACTAATGATACAATATAACAATAAATACTAATGATAATTATTCCATCCCTGAATAACCTAAATGTAGTCCACCACTACCCACCTTGAGATGCGTGAGACATGCTCTCTCTTTCTTTCTGCTCTCACTTTTCACCACTTACACCACTGCTCACTGGCTACCCACTGAGAGCTCATTATCAGGGTCATGGGCTTGCTTTTGTCTGGAAAACATTTTCTCCTTGACGTTCACACATGGTTCATTCTCTCATTTCATTTAGAATGCTCCTGGAAGGTCATTTCTCAGAGAGTATTTTTTTTCTAGAAAAGTTAAGCTAAGATGCTACTTATATTACTACTTAATTTTTAATAGAATTGTGTCACCTGACATTGAATGATAGATTTGCTTAATTATATGGGATCATATATTTTTATTTGCTCTTTGTCTTTCTAATATATAATGTTACATCTAACAAGGAGGACTTTGTCTAGGTCCATTTACGGTTGATAATATTGACAGTCAACTTGATTGGCTTTAAAGATACCTAGATCAGTAAAGCACACTTGTGTGTGTGTGTCTGGGTGGATCATGTGACTTGAGCCTTAGAAATGTATTTGGTCCCAGGCCCCTGGGAATGTTCTTTCCTTTTCCTTTGCTTCCTGGGCACTATGAAGTGTGCAGCTTTGATCTTCCAGACCATTCTGCCAGGACATTTCTGCTTTAGAACCAGTATCTCAGTTACTCTTCCTTCATTGTTGGGACAAATACCTGACACTCAAAATGAAGGAAGCAAAGGTTTATTTAGTTACTGGAGGTTTCAGTCCATATTCAGCTGGCTCCAAGGCAACATGGAACATGGCAGAAGGCAGCAGGTCATGGTGGCAGAAGGCAGAAAAACAGCAAGAGCAAAAGGGAGGAGTAGCAGCAACAAGTCTGTCTTCCTCCTTATATTGCCTTCAGGCTATCTGCCCCATTCTCGGTGTAGCATTCACACCCATAATCCCAGAAGTACTCACACTAATAATCTCAACCTTGCATCACAGATTAATCCTAAACTCTAGAACTGTACCCCATGAATGAATGCCGGAGGCTTTGGCGGAACAACTAGACACACACCATAACAACCAGGTAACCATGGATTAAAATCTCTGACACTATGAACCAAAATTAACCTTTCCTTTAAACTGTATATGTCCAATATGTGGGCCATAGTCATAGGCACAAGGAAGCTATTACCACTCCATCTGATGGTTTAAAACAGTATCCCATATGTGATCAATAATGCAACTAAAGGAGTTTCTGGATATATCTATATTATTTAATAATAATTCATTACTTTATATTTTATGCATGCCATAAACATACTTAGGGGCTAGCCAGATAGCTCAGCAGACTAAAGAACCTGCTTGAGCAGGAGTTGGATCCCTGGCATGCTGGGCCAGCCCCAGAGAGTGCTGAGAAGGTGACTGAGACTGGGCATGGTGATGAGCCCCTGCAATCCCAGTGCTCGGGAGGCTAAAAACAGAGGATCACACAGAGTCCAATCTGTGTAGTGTGACCCTGTAGATCCTGTACTAAATACATTTAAAAAACCATATTTAAGAAACAAACTTGATATTTGCTTACTAGTATGTAGGATTCAAAAGCTAGGATTATTTTTATAGTTCTTGCATGAATCATCAAATCATTATCAAAAAGTTGCATTATGTTTTTATGTCATTCCTTAAATAAGAGTTAATCTTTCTCCTACATGGCAGAGCAATGTGCTTCCTCCCCTTCACAGATCGCAGATTTCACAAATAAAAAGTAATTATTAAATTTTATCTCTATAATTACTAGAAAGCATATTTTTCATATTATCATATATTTCATGTATTTGTCTTTGAAATGTCTCACAATACTTACTGTACACATTTCCACTGATTTACCTTTTTTCAGTAAAAAGTGTCAAATTTTTTTAGGTTATGATTTGCCTTTTAAATTTCATTACATTTTTAAATTTACCAAACAGAAATTTAAATTTTATAGACAAATTATAGTCTTCCCAAGTCCTCACATCCTTTAGCTTTGCTGTATTAGAAAGTTTTTCCAATCCCATGCCTAAAAACATGTACCTATTTTTTTCAATGCTTAATTTTTTAATAAAGAAAAACACTATATTACAGGCATAATTCAATACTAATTAACTCTTATTGTTTTATTTTTTGCCTCAACTCACTACCCGGGTGTTTTCATTTTAATTCCTCCTTTCTCTACTTAAGGAGATGTAAAATTGTGAGGTCTTTTTTGTATTAAATGTACACATATGTACACTTATCCTTTCTCTTTAAAGAAAACCTGAGATAATCCCATCCTATCTTTGTGCTAATTTTTAACAGGGAATAGATAATTAGTTTATGTTCCTAAACATAGTGACTCATTTGATATTAGTACTCCAGTAATGTAAATTCAGCACTGGAGTAGCAATGGATGCACCTATTCAGAAACTCAACACCTGTTGCCCAAGCCACAGCAGAACCCAGGTTAAGAATACCAGTTCATTCAAAACGAAGCTATCACTTCCAATGAAGGTTCATCTCTGGAAGATTAATACGTCAGAGTTCTTTTCTGAAAGCTCTTGGAATTCTGAGCGTCCAGCCGGGAAGAAGAGGTACAGGAAGAGCCCATGTAAGACCCGGTCCAATGTAGGGAGAGACACTGTCCCAGGAGCCCATGGAGCTCACGGAAACAGGTAGTGGGGGATTCAATCAATGTTCCCTGCCGTGCTCTTCAGTGTCTTGATTTTGAATGAAACGACCGAGATTTAAATTCCCTGAGCGATGTCGACATCTCAGGACAATATACGACAGAAAACTGTTTATAGTTTACCCTGAATCCTTGGAAGAGTAAAGTGCTTAATTCCTAAACCCGAGAGAGCAGTTTGAACGATCGTGTGTGGGTTTGTTTCTCCCTTGTCACTTGAACGTTTCTAATGCCTCTCCTGGTAGGCCGTTGTACCGTTGCGTTTACTGGACGCCCCCAAATTACTCAGTAGACTTGTGTCCAAAAATCCTAAAAGCGGAGCAAGAGCTAAGTGGGACATTACTAACACGGCGCAGCTTTGACCTCTTCTAGCTCACTTGGGACGCGAGAAGCATCAGCCAGGTGAGGAAAGGCTTATTTTTGGCGAGCTGTTAGCCGGTCAGCCTGACCTAGTCTTTTGTCTTCACTTTGGGAGAAACATTTTTGTTCTATCCTTGCCACCCGGGCTGTATTTGTTAATACATTCCATATCCTCCTTCTCACCTTCTCCTTAGTCACAAATTTAAAGGTTGGCTTGGCTTCAGGTCACTTCCTTGTCTCCCTAGCAACGAACTACCAAGTTCGTTGCTACCAAGTGACCGGAAGCGACTCTGCGCCTGCGTTCCCGGAACTTCCGGGTTTCATCGTGACTTCCGGTTGTCAGAATTCCCCGGACGCGGCCGCCCCAGCGGGGGAGCAACCAAGTGGCCCTAGGTCGCCGCGGCCCCAGTGGCGGTGGGCTCCGCTCCTCCTGCCCCGGCGGCGATGCATCCGCGGCGCCCAGACGGGTTCGATGGCTTGGGCTACCGGGGCGGGGCCCGGGACGAGCCGGGCTTCGGCGTCGCTTTCCCGGCGAGGTCCTTCGGCGCCGGCTCGGACCTGAGCCACTGGGTGACCACCCCGCCGGACATCCCGGGCAGCCGCAACCTGCACTGGGGCGAGAAGAGCCCGCCCTACGGGGCGCCCCCCGCCTGCACCCCGCACGAGGGCCCGGCCGAGGAGCCCTTCGCGGCCGGCGGCGGCGGCGGCGTGCAGGCGCAGAGCAGCGGTGAGGGCGCCGGCCGGCGGGGCTGGGGCGGGCCAGCTGCGGACCCGGACGGCGCCTCCGGGCCTCGGCGCGCCGCGAGCCGAGCCGTCCTTTCGTCCTCTGTGCCCGAAGCGGGCCTCCTCCCGCTTCACCGGGGTTGCTTGGGATCACCTCCAAAAAAGACATCTGCTTTAGCCGGGGGGTGCATGGTAGAACTTTTAGCGGCTATAGAGTGTGGTCTGCGTCCACAAAGGAGGAAATCGGTTTATTTACTGCCATCCAGTTTACTTGGACGGTGCATTTTCGCGACTTTATGATTTTTAATTGTAGCTTTGTGTTCCGAAAGAGAAGCTGTTGAGCACTAGATCATTTGAAATCTGAGTGACTTCCTAATCTCTGAGCCTTTGATTTTCTCATCTTCAAGACCTGTAGAACAACTGTTAGCATTTTTTCAGGTGTTAAATGAACTGGGTAACAGTATGTATGGGCTACGTAGTGTACTGATAAATATTCAGATCCTTACTTTAACCTTTTAATCCTGGGAGTTATATGCTTTATCTGATCCCCAGTCTAGAAGTTTTCCTCTCTAATTTTCCCTTCTCCCATTATTCTTTTTTTTTTTTTTTTTTTTTAATGTATTTAGTACAGGGTCACATTACACAGATAAGACACGTAGTAATCTTCCTGTTTTCAGCCTCCCAAGCGCTGGGATTACAGACGCACACCAGGGTGCCCAGTCTCAATCGTCCACTCAATGCCCCCCAGGATTGGGGCCGCACGGCATGCCAGGGATCGAACCCAGGCTGCTGCACTCTGCCTAAGCAGGCGCTTTAGTCCACTGATCTATTTTGGCTGGCCCGTTCTTATTATTCTTAAGCAAAAACTCCAATTAGAAATTGCGAATACTGGTGTAGTGTCAAAACATATTTATATTTTAGAATCATACCCCAACACATACTAGATAGCAGCTTTACCTTCATTTTCTCTATTTTTGACTTGGAAGTACTGCAATATTTGATTTGCATTAGCTAGGAAAACATAAATGTTTTGTAAGCGAATGAGGATGTGAAGGAAGATCATTGATTCATCCAGTCATACTGTCAGCTCTGCCTATGTGCTGTTAGCTGCTTGACTCTTCCTCGTTTTCTTACTGTTGATTGTCACATTGATCTCTGAATACTGGGAAACTTTTATTAGTCACATGAAGGAACTCAAAATGCATATAGATTTGTTGCATGTTTACCTTATTGTGTTTTTATGTTTCCTAAGTTACGCTCTGATGGTTAAAAAAAAAAAAAAAGTTTTTTAATAAAACCAGGGGTTTATTTTCAACTGTTGACAGGTGGGTGGGTGTGACTTTACAGAAACTTACACAGTCGACAATAGTAAACCTTAACGCCCTCGGTAGAATTCTCTCTTAATATGTAGGGATGAGCGCACCACACAAAAAGGCAAAGAGCTGAAGGGAGGAAAGCGCCTTAACATGGCAAAAGTTGCTTGCTCACTCTCCAACTTGTACATCTCCCATGGCGGGCAGTGGAGCATTTGCAGAGGCTTCAGTCAAGGTGAAGCACGTAATTTCCCCAAGGAACGTGCTCACAGGGCTACCTTCTTACTGTAAGGAATAGTTAAGGCATTGCTTCTATTGAGAAAGAGAGGACATCTCGTGAAAATTGTGTTATAGCTGATATTAAATGTGTAATCCTCCAGGGCTGTGATAGTTCCCCATTATGATACTGGAGTTCTTTGGTTAAGGGAAAGGAAGTTTCTCTTAGCATATGTATATTAACATTACCAGCTAAATGTGGAGCGGTCTTTACAAGTGAACTTTTAAGCTGAACAAACTTTTTCGGTAGCACTATTGAAATGCCATTAGTAATAGTACATATGTATCCGTCATCTGTTACAGAGACTGAACCAAACAGCTATTCTGAGCTATTTAAATACATGGTCATGGGAAGAAGGGAGTTCTTCAGCCCGTTTAGGTGATGCTAAGTACTTTTTTGAACTCATAATTTTGAGATGTTTTACTTGTAGCTGTTAGTAGCTACTAGCTATTCTGTTATCCGTAACAGAGAATACCTAGTTTTACAGCATGAGAAGTCAAGATTTTGGTGTACACATCAGTCATGGATAGTCACAGAAAAAAATTTTGATTACACTCAGGTTTGAAGGCTGGTAGTTTCCTTGTAATCCTAGCGCTTTTGGAAACTGAAGCAAGCCTCCAGGTTCAAGCAAGTTTGAGCCCATTTGGACATCTTAGCAACTGAGGAAGACCTTGTTTCAAAATTTAAAAAAATTCAGAGGGACTGGGGATGTAGCTTTTAAGAGTGGGTTCAGTCCCTGGTGCCAGGAGTCTCTGCATTCTTTCCACATACTTGTTTCACTTAGCCTGCACATTTTACCAGGCTTAAAACACTTTCAAATAATTACCATTGCCAATGTTTTAAAAGTTGAGGGGATTTTTTTTTTTATAAATATAGGAGTATCATTTTTGAAAAAAAAAGAAACATTGCAATTGTGAACTTTGGACCCCTAGCCCTGTATGATAACAATCAATTGGCATTAAAGAGCAGTTGTACCTGTAAAAGGACCCCATCTTGTGACTGGGCACAAGTGTCTCCCCACCGCATCCATCCCGAGTATTTCACTAATTCAAATTAATGCCCTGGCACCTATCAGAATTTGACTTTGGGGTTTAAATGAACAGCATAGTAATATAAGAGGAATCTTTTTTGTTTTTATATGAAATCTGAATAATGGTTATAAGTAATCATATTCTTTTTATTTTAGAACAGTTGAATAGATTTGCTGGATTTGGTATTGGACTTGCAAGGTAATGTTTACATTTTTATTCAGTTTTTATTTTATATACTGATCAGTATCTAAAGCTTTTCCTGGAGCAGCAGCTTAAATATTAAATAATATTTTACAGAGAAAATTATCAGAATTTAAAATCTATAACTTGATTTTTCTACCAGTAATGGTAGAAACTGTTAATTCAGTTTCATAGACATAATTGCATGTATTTCATGTACGCTGTCCCTATGCAGCTCAGACTCCCAGTGATCTTCCTGTTTTCAGCCTCCCCTGCCTGCCTGTGCCACCATACCTGGCCTTCACACCCAGACTCAGAGGCCTCAGTGCACCTGGGGGAAGAGCGGGGGGCCGGGCCAGGCAGGCACTGTGGCCTGTAGTGATGGTGGGGAATCAAACCCTAAACGTAATTGTATAAAGAATACTGCAACAACTTTCATGGATCTGTGAAAGGAATATATATTCGTGTATAATCATTTCTCCCTGTCCAGCAAAAAAGAGTAATTGTGCCTTGAGCCTTCTCTAAACATAATATTTAGTAGCATGGTATATAGACTTTGTCTGTAATCAGCATTTGATGTCCAGCATTATATCTCTTTATTCCTAATGATCATTTTATTTAAGAAAAGTCAGTCTTAAATTTTGTCTTTTTTTTTTTGGATTACCAGTTTCATAAGGAAAAAGTTTACATTTTTGGAATGGCCTTTGTTTTGGGCTTTTTTGGTTTTGGGGGTTTTTTTTAATGTATTCAGTACAATGTTTACAGGGTCTCACTACACAGATAGGACTCAGTGATTCCCCTGTTTTCAACCCCCCAAGTGCTGGGATTACAGGCATACCACCATGCCCAGTATCGATTGCCATCTAAATTCCCAGCCCCTGCATCTGCCTAAGCAGGAGCTTTAATCCACTGACCTATCTGGCTGGCCCAGACCTGAGAATCTTAATATAAATAAAATGTGATCTTTTCATTTTGGAAGTTAATCTTTTTAGCTTTACTTTTTATTCTTAATGCTTTAATTTCAAATAATAGTTATCTTTATATGCATATTACGTATTTCACTGTTAGAGCTTAAGTATGCAGCTATAATTACTTTGTAGGTAATATTTTTAAAAGAAATATTTGATATATGAACAGTTTAACTAACATGGCCACTAAAAATCCTGATATTTAAATGGTAAGCATATCAAAATGAAGTTTTTTACAGTGAGGTTTCTAAAAAGTAGATAGCTTTGCTAATAGAATCTTTGTTCATAGGAACAAAGAAACCTTGTTAATAGGAACTGTGTTCCATTCTGGGAAAGAAATAGAAATTA
>PVKA01002300.1:109993-128012 GCA_004027165.1 Ctenomys sociabilis | reverse complement strand
CAGAAAGAGTAGCGAGGAAAATGATCAGAAAAATAGAATAAATTAATACCCTGAAGTCAAGGATAAAATGGCTCCAAGTGGAAAGGGAATAGACAATATTTCCTCATGTATTCAATGCTACAAAGAAGAGAAAGCTGTGCTGAGAAAAGCTGTATGAGCCAGGTATCTTTTTCCAGGGTAGGACTGAGTGTATTGTCAATCCCCTAAGCAAGAGTCATAAAACACTAGGATTAGGCTACCTCTTCAGTTAAGTCTGCAAAAGTTGTTTCTTTAAATTCCTTAGTAGCTGGGCAAGGTGGCACATGCCTATAATCCTACTATACTGGGAGGCTGAGGCAAGCGTATCCTCAAGTTAGAGCCCAGGCTAGGCAACTCCCTGACTTAGCAAGATAAAACATATAAAGGTATGAGGATGTAGCTCAGTACAAAGGCCCTGAGTTCAGAGTTTAATCTCCAGTATTGCGAGAAACAAAAACAAAAACAGTCAGCCTCCCAATTTATCATAATCTGAGACTCATGTTTAAGCAATTAAATGCCATTTTATTCCTATTATTAAATAGAATTTTAATAACTTATAGTAAGAATATTTAATTCCATGTTTCAGCTTGTTTCATCAGTTACCAACAAAAAATCAGTTTGTTTGTTTTTTTTAGCAGAACCAGGGATTGAATTCAGGCCCTTGTGCTTGCCAAGAAAATCTTATTCCACTTAGCCATCTCCCTGGCCTGAAAAATGAAGTTTTAATTTTTTTTTTCCTTTTATGTATTTGATACAGGGTCTCACTACACAGCTCAGACTCAGTGATACTCCTATTTTTGGCCTCTCCATCGCTGGGATTACAGGCCTGCGCCACCACACCCAGGCTCTATCACCAGCTAGAGATCAAACCCTGGCCCCTGAACTTGGCTAAGCAGGTGCATAGTCCACTGAGCTATCTCACCAGCCCAAGAATCAGTTTTCAAAAGTGTATGATATAACTAATAAGAGCTGTCATCAGACAGACCTGGGTTTCAATTTTCTTTCTTTCTTCTTTAGTACCAGGAACTCAGGACCTTGCACTTGCCAGGCAGGAACGAACTGTTCAATTCTATTTCTACCATGTACTTTTTCTGTTTTAAGTAGTAGCAAAGTTTATTTGAGAAAGTAAAAGTGAAGAGTGGAAACAAAACTGGCTCTGCAGAGCTCGCTTGGGCCAACTAAATAGAAAAAGAGGGTAAGTGCAAGATAAAAGTACACACTGATCTGGGAAACAGCGTGAGCTACTGCGGAAGCTATGATACTCTCTCCCATGTACTTCTTGGTTTTCTTTTGTAAAATGGAGTAACAACACTACCCTGTGTAAGCTGGCTAATTTTAGAAAATTAAAGACATTTATTTATGCAAAGAATCTGTCTATACAAAGCAGACATTGGTACTACTTTTGCAGCTTCGCATCTCTGACACCACACTGCATCTCCTTGAGATGCCTAGGTTTCTTTGCCACTCAGCAATGGACCTCCAAACATTCTGCGTAACATGGGGCAGTTTCAAGTCTATGATATCTGTTTTACCTACTCTCACTGGTCTTTTAAGAATTTTTTTTTTCGTCTTTTTGAGACCGGGTCTCACTATGCAGTTCAGGCTGGCCTTAAACTCACTTTGTAGCTCAGGCTGGTCTCAAACTCACAACAATCCTCCTGCCTCAGCCTCCTGAGTGCTGGGATTACAGGCATGCGCCACCACGCCTGGCTAAACAGGCAGGACTTTTTTTTTTTTTTTTTTTTTTTTTTTTTGGTGGCATTGGGGATTGAATTCAGGCCCTTGTGCTTGTCAGGGAAGCACTTATTCTACTGAGCCATCGTCCTGGCCCGCTTTTAAAAAGCTCTGTTAATAACTGCTTTTTGAGCATGTCCTGTGACTGAGGGCAAAGCAAACCATCTAGGAACCCACTACATAAGGCTCCTCTCCAAATTCTCCCCCTCAGCGCTTTCAAGGACATCCAAGATGGAGGACTATGAAGCAGTTGGCACAGAACTTAGGAAGTCCTCCTTCAAACTATGAATAAGTCATTATTTTTTTAAATAATGCCTTCTCTCTGTGTTGGCAATGCTAAATGCCTGATGTTTTAGTTTACTGGCCTTAATTCTAATGGCATTTCAGAGTATGTTAGGAATGTACACTAACCTTTAAGTGTCGTTCCCTAGCAGCAAAGCTAAGGAACTTCTTATAAATATACAAACCAACTTGTCTCAATTTAAATGATTCTAAATTATATCTACTTTCCAACATTGTTTACCTTTATCATCAGAATCCAAACATTGCAGAGATAAAAGGATGATGCTCTAAAAGATATTTCTTTTTTTTTTTTTTTTGGTCTTTTTTTGGAGACAGGGTCTCACTGTGCAGTTCAAGCTGGTCTCAGATTCACTTTGTAGCTCAGGCTGGTCTCGAACTCACAACAATCCTCCTGTCTCAGCTTCCCAAGTGCTGGGATTACAGGCACGCACCACCACGTCCGGCTTAAAAGATATTTCTTACAATAGAAAATAAAGAGATTTAAAATGGAGACAGTGCCAGGTATGAAGGTGCACACTTGTAATCACTCAGGAGGCAGGAGGACTGCTGTGGGACCAGCCTGGGCCTACAAGAGGAAGTTCAAGGCCAGCCTGCACTACATAGAGATAGTCAAGAAAAACAAATATTGACACATGAAGCAAGTACGGATGCTTCTTCACATTAGAACTTAAATGGGGTATAAGAATTTAAATACTACCACTGGGGTACAAGAGCAAATAATTTATCTTTTCAGATATAATACTGAAAACTTTTACAACAATTCAATGCATTAGACACATTGCACTTCATTAAAAGATGGTATCTTTGTTGTGTCAATCACTCTCCAATGATTGACAAACTGAGGGCAGCCCAATTCATTAATTTATATTATAACACATTTTTGGGGTAAGGTAGTATTTGAGAAACCAGGCTTCTAGCATAAAAAGTATATGGCTTACAGAGACAGAGATAAAAGACTAAAGAAGTGAACAATTCATAAAATTTCTCACAATAATTTTGGTGTGTTGGGGATGGAATTCAGGCCCTTGCATATGTTAAGCATACACTCTAGCAAGTACCTATTATACCATTAGTTCATCACACAATAATTTCTGAAAAGCTTTCATGGACTTTCTTCTCTGACAGAATGAATGAACCAGTTTAAGAAACAAACAGCAATGAAGTTCCTTGAGTATACTCATGAAAAATGAAAGATGTGAAGTTTTCATTATTATAACTTAAAAACTTATTGACTGGTGGTAATATGTGCATGTGTGTGTGTCTGTGATGGTTTCACTATGCAGTTCAAGCTGGCCTTGAACTCACTTATTAACCTAGGGTGGCCTCAATCTCATAGTGATCCTCCTGCCTCCCAAATGCTGGGATTATAGATGCATGCCACCATCCCTGGCTACTGCTAAATATTTAAGTGAAAATAAAATATTTAAGTGCTACATGCCTGTAATCCCACTCTTGGGAGTCTGAGGCAGAAGGATCACTTTGAGTTTGAAGCCAGCCTGGGCTCTATAGTTAGGTCAAGACCAGCCTGGACTACATAGTGAGACCCTATTTCAAAAAAAAACCTTGTAGTCTTCTACCTTATCTAAGGTAGATGTTCCAAAATCCTGGTGGATACCAGAAACTACAAATAATATCAAACGCTTATTTTTTTTTTTCCTGTACATATGATGAAACTTAGTTATAAATTAGGCAAATGGGGGCTAGGGATATGGCTCAGCAGAATAAGTGTTTGCCTGGCAAGCACAAGGGCCTAAGTTCAATCCCTGGTTCTGCAAAAAAACCAAACAAACAAACAAACAAATTACTAACAAATAATAAAATAGAACAATTATATCAATTTGTTATAATAAATACTACCTAAATAAATTCCTAAATAGGATGTCTATCTCAAAATATCTTACCATACTTTAGCTGCATTTCAGGCACATCTAACCTGTGGTCCGTTAATTCTTTTGCCCCCCCATTTTTGTAAACTGTTGTAATAAAAAATTTAAAAAACAAGCTTTATTGCTTACATATTTAAATGAACATATTATACATTTTAAAGGGAACCTATGACACTTCTAATTCCTTTTCATTCAAAAAACAAAGTTAAGAACATAAGGCTGGGAAGCATTGAAACATTGTCTCAAAATACAAAGGCTGGAAATGTAGCTCAGTGTGAAGTCCATGTGTTCAATTCCCAGTACAGCAAGAGAACAAAAAGCACATAAAAATGGCATGCCACAGGTTGGATACACCTGCTAAGATTTTAGCAATCTAAGCACAAAGGTTATTCTTTCCTTTTTAAGTTGGGAATTTTCACTTTCCCATTTACAGGATGCACTTGTAGCTTCTCTTTGACACATCTGTACTGCCAGCATCATTACTCCCCCACTCTGGGGTCATTACTAATAAAATAAGGGTTAGTTTTTTTTTGGCAGAACGGGGGGGGGGGGGGGGGGGGGGGGGGATTGAACTCAGGCGCTGGCGCTTCCCAGGGAAGTGCTTATTCCACTAAGCCACCTCCCCAGCCCACTAATAAAATAAGGGTTACTTGAAAACAAAAGCTACTAAGTGACTAATGGCAGAGTAGTAGATCCAGGGTAGATTTGTCCAAAGTGTTGATTCATGTCTCTTGGGGGATCAAAGGGAGATCTCCTCATACAGAATTACATACAATTTAAAAGTTAGTGTGTATTTTTGGACTATTTCATTTAGTATTTCTGCACAGTGAATGACAGTTGAATGAAAAACTGCAGATAAACAGAACCACTGTATACTGCACATGGTCATTACTTCCATGCCTGTTGCTAATTTAATTAACTCCAACGCTTGAGTTCCAAATGGATGAGGGAAAACAGCTGATTATTTTAGCTCACTGATAATCTACTTAAAAAACAAAAGCTAATTCAGTTTCAGAGTCTTAAAAAAATTTCAGAAAAAAAAATTATAAATTTAAAAACTCTTAACACCAAAGTGGTACAATAAAAAGTTCTTTTAGGATACTTGTTCCTCTTTTATAATCCAGACAGTTCTTAGACATGTTCAAGCTAACATTTTTATGGTAAAAACAATCCAATAATAAATTTATGTACAGAAGCCAAGTTTAACTACTTCATGATTCTAAAAGCTTGTGAACAAGCTGGGTGTGGTGGCCCAAGGCTGTAATCCCAGCACTGGGAGGCAGAGGCAGGAAGATGGCCTTGAGCTGGAGGCCACTCTGGCTAGAGCAAATTCAAGGGCAAACTGCACTTAATAGAGGAAAAAAAAATAAATGCTAGTCAACGTTAAGTACCAGGACACTGAAACTGATTCTTAAATTCACTTTGTAGCTCAGGCTGGTCTGGAACTCACAACAATCCTCCTGCCTCAGCCTCCCAAGTGCTGGGATTACATGCCTGCGCCACCACGCCCGGCTGAAACTGATTCTTATACATTTAATAAACTACATCATAAAATGCCCAGCTAGAGTGGTTGTAGAAGCCAAGAGAACACAGTGTACTATCTCCTACCTTGGCATTCCTAGGAAATACTTCCTAATAAAACGTGACAATCCTTCAGTAAATTTTATCCTCAAACCCTGAAATATAAAAACATCTTCAGAAGGATAAGACCTTTACAGCTGTGATTCATAAAGGAAGAATACTGATTTGCTGTTCACACAGATGTCACCTGAAGCACACAGTACAAAACCTGTGTGGCAGTTTGAGGAGAGGTAGTCTTATTCCCCTTTTAAGGCAATAAGGAACACTCAAAGCTTTCATCTTTCAACACATTTCCTGTTCTCTTGTCCTGCTCCCTACCCAGTACAGATCTCTAGATCTCATAAAAACACAAATGCCGGGACTGGGGAGATGGCTCAGTAGCGCTTCCCTGGCAAATCCCTTGTTCCACAAAAAAAAAAAAAAAAAAGAAAAAAGAAAAAACACAAATGCCCACCTTACCTCACATGGGTCTTTAATTTACAACCAAGTTAAATATTGAATGAAGTAATGAAAATTTATGAGCCCTAAAATGATCACTGAGCAGTTTCCTCCACTGCAGTGTTATCAATACTTTCTTAATTTTCATGTGTTCTTGGCTCTTTCACAGGGATGTGAACCAAAAGCCAACAAAAGATTCAAAATTCTTTATCTACTATTGTCCAAATGTGAAGATCAAAGAAGAACTCCATTCTTTTCCTGACCTCCTAGAAATCCTGACCTCGGTTTACTTCAGAAAGAAGTGAGACCTTTCCATCGCTTAGTTCTTTGATGATCATCACAGGGCTCAGTATTTTAGAGAAAATGTATTCCCCCATGGCAAAACTGAAAAGGCACCAGGAGCTGCAGTACAGATGACCACCACTGCAGTACAAGGGGAGGAATGACAATACTGATCATTCTGGTCAGATGTCCAAACAGACCAAGAGGAAGGAAGCAAGACACAGCTGAGCAGTCATTACTGATGCTTAAGAGTACATTTAGAAATGTATGTACATCAACACCTACACTCCTTCTGTCCTGTGGTCATGAAGCCCTCCCAAGTCTATCCTAAATTATACTCAGAAGGCAACACTGAGCCGGGCGTGGCGGCGTATGCCTGTAATCCCAGCACTTGGAAGGCTAAGGCAGGAGCATTGTTGTGAGTTGAGACCAGCCTGAGCTACAAAGTGAGCTTAAGGCCAGCCTGAACTGCATAGTGAGACCTGTGTCAAAAAGACCAAAAAAAAAAAAAAAAAAAGAAGGCAACCCTGGTTGGGCACTTATAAGGTCACATTTAACATAGTTAAAAATGGATTTGGGGGCTTGCGGATGGAGTCCCAAACTGCAAGTAGGGGAACCAGGTGTGCACATCTGTAATACTAGCACTCTGGAATGCTGAAACAGGAGGATCACAAACCTAGCCTCAACAATCTCCATCCCAAAAATAAGAGAAAAAGGGGCTAGCAATCTAGCTCTGTGCAAAGGCCCTGGAGTCAATTCCTAGTACCTGGGGAAGGAAAGGAGGAAAAAAGTTGGGCATGGCGGCATATGGCTACCATTCTAACACCAAGGCAATAGGATGGAAAGTTCCAATCCAGCCTGGACAGTTTGACTGATTGACTGAGTTAGTGGAACGAGGGATTGAACTCAAGCTCTTGCATTTGCCAGGCAAGCGCTTATTCTGCTGAGTCATCTCTCCGGGACCCCCTAGCCTGGACAGTTTAGCAAGACTATCTGAAAATAAATACTGAAAAACGAAGAGTAACATTGTGTAAAGGCCCTGGGTTGAACCCCCAGTACACAGGGGAAAGAAGAATCTGAAAAATTAACCGGGAAAATGTGTGGTTAAACAAAGTACAAAAAAATAATATACAACTTACTCAATGGGTACAGAGAAAAAAAACAGTAATTTTTGAGTATAATGTACTACACATAATCTAAGAGTTTCATATGACTTCTTTCAAATAATACCAACAATGGCTATGGGAGGTAATGGTTTTACCACCCTTTTATTGGTACTGGGATTCGAACTCAGGACCTCTCATTTGCCTTGCTGGTGCTGTACCACTGAGCTATACCTCTAACCTATCTCTTTTAAAGATGTAGAAATTAAAAGTCAACAAAGTTTAAAGTACCTTGCCTTAAAGTCACATGGCTAATAAACCTTTTAAAGCCCCAGCCTGCCCATACTTTTCCTTTTATATATTATACACACACCATAATTAAAATTTTCATTCCAGCCCATAATGAACATTTGCTAACCTGGGTACCAGTTAAAACAAAATTTACTACTGCCCCGCTCGATCTTTTCCTATTACAAACCATAAAGAATATATAGTAAGAGTTGGCCAGGCCCACTTCCTAGAACCACTCAGCTCTTCTGTCACAACTCATGAGCCTCCACAACACAGCTATTCTCTGCCACTCTCAACTCAACAGCCTTACAAAAACTACACTTTCAAGTATGTTTTTTTCCTCCCTTTCTGGCACCAGCCCATGCTGAATGTACAGGATGATTCTCCTGCTGATCAAGAATGCTTCAGACCAGTTACAAAAGAGCAACTATTTAATTTTTTCATCAAAATTTCCCCACTGCGTTTTGAAAAGCTGGAATTCTGAGATGCAGTGGACGGACTCCAGAGGAATGCAGCATCGCTCATTACACCTCAGCTTTCAGTCACAAATGGCTAAATATCCTCTAAATGGTAAGGATGACAGCACAAAGTCAGGCGAGGGGAGAAGACGGGATTTGATGAGCGATGCACCAGAACTAAGGCAAGTTAATGCTCAGTTTTTAACAACGTAAGAAACATGACCCACACAAGGCAGAACATATGGCAAACGATTAAGGAAAGGAAGGAAACATGGGGCGAGGGACACACATCCAGTTCTAGGCACAACTCGACATACACAGCAGTAGGTCTGGACGGAAAAGTAAGAACAGCCAATTAAACCTGTACAAACAATTTAGCCAACGCTGGAGAACAGCCAGGAACAATACCCAAAGTCTTGTGGAAACTCTGGTAGGAATTTTAAGACTTTAGTGATCAGCCCTTGACCAAGCATCGAGGCAGGGTCTTGTCTTTGACGCCCACTCACCTTTCCTCTTTTAATCACTTAAGTAGGGCCAGGCTGAGAACTCCTGAGAAAATAGGTATGGAGAGTCACTGAAGGACTGAGAAAAGTTAAAAGTTTACATAGCAAAGCTTCTCTTCTTTGGAACACAACAAAAAATTTCATGAATACAGTCTGCTAATTTTTTTTTTTTTTTTTTTTTTTTTTTAGAATTCCTCAGAGCTATTTAAAACCAGAGGTACTTATCTGATTGCTGAAGAATCCGCACACACATGTTAATAAAATGAAGCAACACGAGGACTAGAAGCCAAACAAGTTATCTCCCTGCTCCGCTAAAACTAAACGGCACTAAAGAGGAAACTCGAACCTTTTCGGCACTGAACCTTAACCAAACCTCCTCTCGAGCAGAAGCCAACGCGGGGCAGGGGGAGGGGAGAGCCCGGAGCGAATGTGATAGCGCCAGCGCCGGTTTGTTTACAGAGACTCCGGCGACAATCATGAGTCAGAACTCAACCCACCGATGCTTTCCAACTACCACGGACCCAGCGGCGCTGTTCCGAGGCGCCCTTCGAGGCGGTCGATGGCGAGCTCGGGGACTCGAGCGCAGGACCCGGCGCGCCGACCCCCTCCCGGGTCTCGGGTCCCCGCTCCCTGAGGTGCGGGGCCAGGAGCCCGTTGGGGGAGGGCTCGCCGCACCGGGACGGCCACTCCGGGTCGGCCGCGTGCCCGGGCGAAGGGGAGAAGTAGGGGCACACAAATGGGTCAGCAACGGAGCCAGACGTGTCCGTGAGTGACAGGGCTGGCCCCGGAGGCAGTGCGGCGCAGACTGCACAAAAGACAGCTGGCCCTCGCAGCGGTGTCTCGCTGCAGGGGAGGAGAGGCCGGGACCCTTAGAGCCTGCAGAAGTGGGTCAGGCCCATCCTGAGCGGAACCGGACCGGGAGAAGGGAGAGAGGCCGAGCCGGAACGAGACACGGACCGGTGAGGTCAGGGGGCGTCCGGCTGGAGCAGTTACAGGCACAGGAGCCGGCGAGCCTCGGCAGCCTGCGTCCCGACTCGGGTCATCCTTCGGCCAGCGGCCGCTCCGACTGCTCCGGGCCCAGCCGCCCCATCCACGGCCACCACCAACGCCGCCGCCATCTTACACTGGCCAGCGGCCGCCACCACCTCCGCCTCCGCTCGCCGCGCCTGCGCCTGCGCCGCCACGCTTTCCGGCCCCAGTTTGCGACGCTCTGGCAAGAGCCGGGAGCGGAGCGCGGTGGCGGAGCCCTAGGTTTCCACCTCCCGAGGGGCGGAGTCGGGAGCCGACAACCGCCGGGCGCGTGCGCGCGGATGCGGAAGCGCAGTTGTTTTTGCAGTGGCTTGGAGGGTTGGCTTTTCTCCCGATGCCCGAAATGCGTGCGAGCGCGGGGGCTCCCAAGTGCGAAGTTCCCAGCGTAAGTGCTTGGGTGCCAGCGGACAAATTCCCCGTGACCTCCAGTTTTACCGTTTTCTAATGCTGGGAACGAAGAGTTCTCTCCAGATTTGTCCTGAAAAATAAACCTTTTTCTAGTTGGCCTAAGTTTCCTTAAGTGATTCCTATGCTATAAAAACCTGCTTACGGGGCTTGCCCTTAGCTCAGTCGTTTAAGCACCCGCTCATGCAAAGGAAGTCAGGAGCAGCATACCGTGGTTCAATCCCCACCTCCACCTGCCTTACCAGACCTGCCCTTCAGGCAGCCTGGGCCACCAAAAAAAAAAAAAAGAAAAAAGAAACCTGCTTAACAGTGACACCCCAGTTGATGTTTTTTTAAAGAGGACCTCAAAAGTCTGAGTGCTTTTAAGCTACCTAAGAGGCTCTGTGAAGTGGCCTGGTGGAAGTTCCCTTGAACCCAGGGAGGGCTGAGCTACAACCCCAGTGTGTGTTTTCCCCTCCCCCGTCCCACCTCTTAATTTTGAAACAGGGTCTCGATTAGTTGCCAATGCTGGGCTCCAACTTGGCAGTCCTCCCACCCCAGCCTCACAGAGTCAGGAGTGCAGGTGTACACCGGGCTGTACAAAGACTACTGGAAACAGTTGCCTTAGTGTTGACTTTTAAAGGAAGACTGCAGAGGATTACTGCCTGCCTGGGATTTTTTTTTTCTTTTTAACCAGAAAGCTAGGGTGCAAAAACCTTTCTCACCTCTACCATTATCCAATTAATTATTCAAAGTCATGTATAAAGTACTTGCTGCAATAGACTGTTTGCTGGCACGTGCTGGCTTGTTCCTCCACTTCTGTTACTACCCTGCTACAAGTAAACACAGAACACCGGGGGACACTTTAAAAAATATAAGATTGGGGATGAGGAGATAGCTCAGAGGTCTAAGTGCCTGCCTGGCAAGCACAAGGACCTAGATTCAATGGCAGGTACTACATGCCATGCCAGCTCTGTACCTAGGCAGCCACTGAAACCACCACGCCTGTAATCTCAGCACTGGGGTAGCTGAGACTGGAGGATCACTGAGTCTGAGCTGCATTGCAAGACTCTGTGCTAAATAAATAAGTTTTTTTATTTTTAAATGTAAAACAAAACCTTGGTCAAAACCTCCAATTAAATATGGATCAAAAATATCACAGACCGAATCTTCGGCCAAAAAGCTCTTACGTGGTCAGGTGCTTTTTTTTTTTTTTCTTCTTCAAGGCAGGGTCTTGCTATGTAGTTGCAGCCTGATCCTGGTCTTGAACTCACTGTGTAGCCTAGCCTGGAGGTTTTCCTGCTTCAACTTGGGAGTGCTGGGTTTAAGGCATGTATCACTACGCCCAGGTTTTTGTTTTTTTTGTCTGTTGTGCTTTTTTATAGGCTCTGGCTGGCCTTGAACTCAGAGCAATCCACCTGTTTCAGCATCCCAAGTGCTGGGATTACAGGCAGGACACCACACCTGTCTCTGGTACTTATTTGATTTGATTTTCATCTTCTTTCATGCTACCCAGCTGTGCTCCAGCCTCACTGGCCTTGTCATTCAGACCACAAAGTATATTCCAGCCCCAGCGCTTGCTTCTTTCACTTGAAATGTGTATCTACTACATTTTTATTAAGGCAGCTCTGGTAAGCAGCTCTTCCAACTAAAATAAAGGCACTTGCCAACTTGTCATCATCCACCTCCGTGTTCTGTTTTTTCCTCTGAAACCAGAGGTCTTGATGTGTTGCCGAGGCTGGCCTCCAACTCCTGGGCTCAATCAATCCTTCTGTCTTGCCCTCACCAGCTACTAGGACTACAGGTGTGCAACAAAATGCTGTTTGCACTTCTTTTCATAATTTTACCTATAATATTCAGTATAACTTTTGA
This sequence comes from Ctenomys sociabilis, assembly GCA_004027165.1. Taxonomy (NCBI): domain Eukaryota; kingdom Metazoa; phylum Chordata; class Mammalia; order Rodentia; family Ctenomyidae; genus Ctenomys; species Ctenomys sociabilis. The sequence continues at coordinate 116,130 of PVKA01002300.1, read as the reverse complement.
AATCTAATTATACGATTAGAACAGAAGCTCTTGAGGGCAGGATTATGTCTTCTCCATCTTTATAACCTGAACATCTAGAAAAGGACTAGAGAAAATATCTTCATTCTTTCATTTTACTCAGAATTACAGAATTCTTACTACATAAGCTTTGTTTTAGGTGCTAGGGATACAACAGTGAATAAAACAAACCAAGACCTGGGCCTGCTGCACTGGCCCCCCTCACTGATGCACTGAGACAGCAACTGAGACTGGGCGTGGTGGCCCACACCTATAATCCCAGCTCTTGGGAGGCTGTACACAGGTGGATCACTACAGTCCGATCTAGTAGTGAGCCCTTGGACCAGGGAGATAACTCAGTAGAATAAGCCCCGCCCTGGCAAGCACAGGGTCCTGAGTTCAGTCCTCGGTACCACAAAACAAATAAAAAACCCCAACAAATAACCAGTGTAGTAGTAAGACCCTGAACACCCTGTAGACCCTTCCCTAAAAAAAATACAAAGAAAAAAAAGAAAACAAGACTTGCATCTGTGGAATTTATGAATACGAGTTGTGAGTGAGGGATGGAGACAAGTAATATGAAGTTATGAAGCTAACTTTGTAAAAGAAGATAGAGTAAAAGTGTATAACTTTTTATATTGAAGGTTCAGGGAAGGCCCCTTTGCTAATGTGACATTTGAACATAGCCACAGACATGTGGGAAAGAACATGCTAGCCAGAGGGAACCACAGGGTAAAGACCCTGAAGCTGTGTATGTACTGAGCTTGAAAACCGATGTGGCAAAAGAGCCAGTAGGAAATTACCATGGAGAGTGGGGGTCAAATCACTTACAGAGTAACTGATCAAAGAGAGGCTATTTTAAGAAAGTTTGATTTTAAGGTTTCATTTTAAGAAAGTTTGGGAAGCCCATTGTGGTGATGCCACCTGTAATTCCAGTACTTGGGAGGCTGAGGCTGGAGGAAGATTACAAATTCAAGACCAGCCTACTCTACAAAGTGAGCTCAAAATCAGCCTGAACTACATACTGAGACCCTGCCTCAAAGATTTTTTTTATAAAAGCGGGGAGGTGCTGGGGAGATACCTTAGTAGAATAAGAGCTTGCCTGGCAAGCGCAGGGTCTTGAGTTCAATCCCTGGTACTGAAAAAAAAAAAAAAAAAAAAAAAAAAAGAGGTGGCTTTGCGGTCCTGATTTAAGGGGCCAAGGAGATGGCTCAGTGGAATAAGCACTTCCTTTGCAAGCACAAGGGCCTGAGTTCAATCCCCGGTTCCACAAAAAAAAAAAAAAAAAAAAAAAGACTGAAAATAAAAATGTCACAAGACAGTCCAGCTACTATGCTGTATATGGATGGAATTCTAAATATCTATGTAAATATATGTAAGTGTTCATTCCTATTTTTTTAAATTCTTTTCTTCATATTCTGTATGGACTTAAGAGTTTGGCATCTCAATACTTGATGGAAAATACATGTTCCATGTTATGCCTATGATGTCTGATATTTAGACAAATAGTGTGAATAAACCGAACTGCCTATGTTGCAGGGTAATAAGAAACTGCTCTTCTGGAGGGTTAACAACCTAAGTTTGCTGATCAAAAATTGGAGAAAAAGAAAGGCTGCAAGGTCAGCCAACATTTTGATACAAAAGTTACATTTCTTGTTATATAGGTCTTGCTTTAACCTGGTCTTAACCATCCAGCAGAAAAGTATAAAAATGGAAGTATATAAAGTCATATTAATATACTGAGCTGCGAATGGCTCAAATTAACAACTTCTGTGGATAACCCACTTCTATTGTGGACTGATCTGTGTTGGATGGTTTTATTTAAAATGTGTGTGTGTATACATATATATAAAATTAGCTATCCATGTTTTGAAAATCTGTAACATATGTATTGTTGTATGTTACCCTATTTATGTCATTTTTTCTATTTGTTTTTGCTTCTATTTTTCACTCACGTTAAAATACAAATAAATTTTAAAAAATAAAATGGAGCCATAGAGGATTTTGATTGACAAGATCTCATTTACTCAGTCTCATGTGATCTTATTTATTTACTGGCAGAACCGAGAATCTCCGGCCCCTTGTGATCTTATCTAAACTGAAGTAGTTTACTGTCACTGATTCTTTAACTGTCCACAGAGAAGCAAAATAGAAGCTGAAAGAGCAGTGAGGAAGCTACTGCAGACCTGCAAGACTAGCACTGCCATGGAGATGGTAGTAAGTTGTTGGACTCACAATGTACTTTGAAAGTAGCTAACAGGTAACTTGCTGACAGGCTGAGTGCAGGGTGTGAAAGAGTCAAGGGTGTCTCAGGGTAATTGAAATAAGTAAGTTAATAGGGCTGTATGTCATGTGGTGGTATAGAAATGGTTTCTTTCTTTTTTTTAGCAGAGAGGACATTCAGTTCTATTTCAGACATCTCACTGGAGATAGAGATATCTTTTAGATCTCTAAATGGAGTAGTAAATAAAACAACTATAAACATGAATCTAGAACTCACTGATAGGACAACTGGAGGCATAAATTGGAGACTCTAAGTTATGAATTGACAGACAGCCAGGGGATGGGGAAAGCTCAATTAACTGGAAAGAAAAATAGTTTCTACAGACTGATACCTCTAATCCCTGGGCATTACAACTAGAAGTCAGATACAAGGAACATCCAACAAAATTTATTAGAAAGGAAGGCCGGGATATAGCAGAGTGGCATAGTGCCTGCCCAGCAAGTATAAGGTCCTGAGTTCTATTCCCAGTACCAAAAGAAAAAAAGAAAGGTAATCAAGGAGGAGCCAAAGGAGTTAACTTGGCAGTCTAAGCACTTGCCTGGCAAGTACAAGGACCAGGGTTCAATCCCTAGTACCAGCCATGCAGGTCCCATGCCATTTTGGTTACTGAAACTAGGTGTGGTGGCACATGCCTGTAATCCCAGCACTGGGGGGGGGGGGGCTGAGACAGGAGGATCACAATGAGTCCAAGCTGCATAGTGAGACCCTGTACCAAATAAATAAATCTTTAAAAAAAAATAAAGGGGAAAACTAAGAAAAGTAAAGGGTTCTATAAAACAAGTTTTAAAAAGGTTGCAAAGGAGGCACTATAAACTGTCATTCCTGCTCAGGAGACTGAAACTAAAATGACTAAAACTTTGACCATTGTATTTGGAAACATGGAAGTTAAGACTTTTGATAAGAGGTCAGGCATGGTGGCAAACTCTTGTAATCTGAGTACTTTGGAGGATGAGGCAGGAGGATTATAGTGAGTGTGAGCACAACTTGGGCTACACAGTGAGACCCTGCCTAAAAAAAAAAAAAAAAAAAAAAGCTGGGAATATATCTCAGCAGCATAAGAACCTGCCCGGCATGTGTAAGGTTCTGAGTTCAATCCCTGGTACCAAAAATAAATAAATAAAGCCTTCCCCTCTATGATATGGCTTCTGTATCCACTACTCTGTGGACACCATTGTTATTACTACCAATTAGTGGTAGTTATCACTAGTTTCTCATTTTTATTTGGGGTTTCCTATTGAACTTGAGGTTGTGATAATTATCTCTGTGAGATATTCAATTCCACTGGGTTCTGTGACACTGTATTCCATGGTTCTATTTATAGCTCTCTGACCAGTCATTTCATTAGTGTCTCTTCTTTATTCCACATGTTCTCTCAAAAATGATTGTGTCTATTCTCACAAGTTAACTATTATTCACAGAATGATGATTCTCAAGTCTTTTATTTCTTTTTTTCAATTATATCAAGAAAGTACCTTTAATACTAATTTAAACAATTCAGACATATTCAAAATACTGCCTTGGTAGTTCCTAAAATATTCAAAACGCCCACTTTCCCACTTAGTTTGATGATCCACTGCAACATGCTGCATAAGACTTCACCCTGTATCACTCTGATTTTCTTGATTACCTTGCCCTGTTTCCACGAGCCACAGTCCCAAGTTCTGCCTCCTAGAAACATCTGAATACTCATTAGAACAGTGTGCTTGATAACCTGGCCTCCTCCAAGTTTTAAACAGTGATGAACGTTACTTGTGCCAGTCAGCATTTGATACCAATTAAATGGTGTCAGTTTTGCCAATAAACAAGAATATGTTCTTCCATGGATAGGAAGGAAGACTTCCACAACTAACAGGTCCCAAAGACACATGGAGACATCTTTTATTTCTTTTCTTTTTTTTTTTTGCGGAACCGGGGATTGAACTCAAGCCCTTACGCTTGCCAGGGAAGCATTTATTCCACTGAGTCATCTCCCCAGCCCCACGCCTTTTATTTCTTTCTTTTCTTTTTTTTTTTTTTTTTTTTTTTGGTCTTTTTGAGACAGGATCTCACTATGCAGTTCAGGCTGGCCTTAAGCGCACTTTGTAGCTCAGGCTGGTCTCGAACTCACAACAATCCTCCTGTCTCAGCCTCCTGAGTGCAGGGATTACAGGCATGCGCCACCACACCCGGCTTTTTATTTCTAACCTAGGCTTCTCTTTCAAGCCAGATTCACAGACCAAATGATTAATGGCATTTTTGGGGTAGTTTATTACATAATATATACCATTCATTCCACTTATAGTGTACATTTCAATGCCAACACACAGATACGTACAACCAGCACTACAGTTAACTTTATAATATTTTCATTACCTCAAAATGAAAACCAGTACTCTTCAGCTGCCACCTACCCCCAACTTCCCATCCTACCACCCAACTCTAAGAAACCATGACTAAACTGAGTATTGTGGTATATTATAGGTATTATAGATATACCTATACCTATAATCCTCACACTTCGGTGGCTGAAGCAGGAGGATGTCTGTGAGTTCAAGGCCAGCCTGAGCAATGTAGTAAATGTCCCTCACCCAAAACATAAAAAAGCATGAGTTTATTTTTGAGATAAAATCTATGTCATTAAAACTGGTCTTAAAACAAACAAACAAACAAACAAAAAACTAGTTTTATTGGGCTGGCCTGATAGCTCAGAGGACCAAAGTACCTGCTTAGGCAGAGCACAGCAGCCAGGGTTCAATCCTTGGCTGGCTGTGCCAGCCCCGCTCCTGGGGCATGCTGAGATGGCAACAGCACTTGGGAGGCTGTAAACAGGAGAATCACTATGAGTCCAATCTATGTAGTAAGAACCTGTAGATCCTACCCTAAGTACAGAAAAAAAAAAAAAAAAAAAAAAAAAAAACTGGTCTTGTACTCACAATGTTGCTTACACTGTCCTCAAATTTGCAGTGAACCTCCTGCCTCAGCCTCCCAAGTGCTGGGCCTAACAGGGGTGCTCCACAATGTCTAGGTCACATTTTTTTTTTTTTTTTTTTTAGGGAAGGGTCTACAGGGTGTCCAGGGTCTCACTACTAGATCAGACTGGATCAGACTTCTAGTGATCCACCTGTTTACAGCCTTCCAAGAGCTGGGATTGTGTGCCACCACACCCAGTCTCAATTACCATCTCAGTGTGCCCTGAGGACGGGGCCAGCACGGCAGGCGATCAAACCCCTGGTCCCTGTGCCTGTTTGCAGGAGCTTTAATCTGCTGAACTATTTGGCCGGCCCTTAGGTCACCATTTTTTGTCCTTAAATATTTTTACATTCTAAACTTTAACATGAATGAAGTCACATAGTATGTGACCTTTTATAACTGTCCTTCACAAAAAAACAAATCTAAGTTCCATTTATGCTTTATCATGTTATTTACGTCCAAACAATATTCTATTTTATGGATGAATTACATTCTGTTTATACACTCAACTTTTTTGCTGGGGAGGGATCAAGACAGGGCCTACAGTTCAGGCTGGTCTTCAGCTTACTCATATAACTCAAGCTAGCCTCAGGATCTGACTCAGCGTCCCAGATGCTGTGATTGCAGGCATGTGACACTAGACTGGCTTTTACTTTCCTGATGGTGTCCTCTGAAGCACGAACTTTTTTACTTTTAGTAAGATCCAATTTATCTTTTTGTTGTTTATGTTTTTGGTATATCTAAGATTCCTATGCAAAACCTAAGGTCATGCAGACTTTACCTTCTGTGCGTTCGTCTAACAGCACCAGGTGCAGTTCTTGCTTTTAGTTAGGTCTTTGATCCATTTTGAGTTAATTTTTGTAAATGCTGTATCAAACTATTCTTTTTTTTTTTTTTTTTTTTTTTT
>PVKA01002300.1:79325-109893 GCA_004027165.1 Ctenomys sociabilis | reverse complement strand
CCCTGCAGGAGCAGAGTACCTAGGCAGCCTTTCCCCTGCAGGAGCAGAGTACCTAGGCAGCCTTTCCCCTGCAGGAGCAGAGTACCTAGGCAGCCTTGAACATGCCTACTGCCCCACCTCCCATGCATGTGTCTGGTGCAGGTTAAGTAAAAAGCCACCACCAGCTTGAGTGGCACAGAAACTTTATTTCTTCCTTTTATCTTATCTGTCTTAACTAGAACTTTCAGTACACTGCTGACTAGACATAGTGAAAGTGGATACCCTTGTCTTATTCCTGACTTTTGAAGAAAATTATTTATTTTCTCACCATTGATGTTATCTGCAGGATTTGCATAATGCACTTGAGCAAGATGAAGAACTTCTCCATTATCTTGGCAAATGGCACTTCAGTAGCCAAGAAGAACTCATCTTTACTGAGCCTTCTGTCAAACTCCTATTGCTCCTATTACCTCAGTTTGCATCACTATTCACCTGTCTTAGATTACATTCCCTAAGCACAGCTTGGGAAAGGGATTTTATACAAATGGTTCATCAACAGCCTATGAGGTATGGAAAAAAAAAAAGACAGGAAAGTTGTACAAATATAGAGGTTCAGGCAATAGGTTCTGCCCCCAATTGGGAACTTTGGAAAATAAAGGAACCAAATTTGTACCACTTTGAACGAAGTATGTTTGTTTGTTTTTTTTTATGTATTTTTAATACAGGGTCTACAGGGTCCACTATGGTTGGATCACTACACAGATCCAACTCATAGTGATTCTCCTCCCAAGTGCTGGGATTATGCACACCACCATGCCCAGTCTCAAGCTGACACCGTATCACTCGCTGTGGTGCTGTCCTTGGGAGGACATACCTCCCAGAAATGCCATCTCAGTGCTTCCTGAGGATGAGGCTGGCATGGCACACACTCTGGGGACTGAACCCTGGCTGCTGTACTGTGCCTAAGCAGGTGCTTTAGCCTGCCGAGCTATCTGGCCGGCCCAACCAAGTATGTTCTGATTTTACAATTATTGTGTATCATCACTGACAATGCTACCTCTATTAGCAGCTCAGTGTACTCTTTGTAGAAGCTGACACCATATCACTTGCTGTGGTGCTGTCCTTGGGAGGACAAACCTCCCAGAAATGTTCAAAAGTGACCTCTGTTGGCAGACCAGTTCTTAGGAGACAGAATGAAGACAGCTATGAGCTATTGGCAAGCTGTATGATGGGTACCAATAATGTACCCAGTCCATTCTATCTCTGCTCAGAAACATTTGCTTTGTATAGTAAGTTAACATCACTCAGGCAGTTTCTCCAGTGTTCTTGTGATAAGTTCTAGGAACACTTAGTATTTTCTGCAGTTAATCCTGAAGCTATATAAATCTTCCCAATCAGCCCTACCACCCAATCTACTTTTCATCTCCACTTCTGCTCATCTAGTGACTTAACTAGTAGCCTGACCCACACTCTGCCCCTGGTGACCAGGCCTCATCAGGCCATAATTATTATTATTATTATTTTTTTAGTGGAACCAGGGATTGATCTTAAGCCCTTGCGCTTGCTAGGGAAGCAATTATTCCACTGAGCCATCTCCTCGGCCCCAGGCCATAATTATTTACCCACAGACATAAAACAGGACGAAGGGCAAGCCATCCCAGGGCTCATATTAGGCATCCCTCTTCTCTGTTCCCATTAGGTAACATCTTGCCTCCTCGTAATAAAGACTCAGTTATCCCATACACTACAATAATGTCTTCCTTCCCTTTTTTGGTAACTTATTTTCTTTGCCTAGTAAGTCTCCTGGCAGGAGGGGCCCATAATTAGACGGCAATCACATCTTTAAGCTTCCCTAAGTGCTCACTTTGGCAGCACACATACTACGTTTCCCAAGATTATGTTGCACCTGTTGGAAGCATACTCCAAGAACCAGTGCTTGCAGTCCTATAAAACTTAAACGCTATAAAGTAAGTGTGGTGCATCCGTAATCTCAGCTGTTGGGAGGCTGAGGCAGGATGACTGCTGTAAGTTCAAGGCCAATGTAGGTTAGAAGACCAGCCTGAACTACACAGTGAGACCCTGTCTCAAAACTAAAGCTGGGCCTAGTGACTGCACGCCTGTAATCCCAGCACTCAGGAGGCTGAGGCAGGAGGATCACTGTGAGCTTCAGAACAGCCTGGCAACAAAGTGTGCTCAAGGCCGGCGTGAACTGAATAGTGAGACCCTGTCTTTAAAAAAAAGGGAGGGGGCAGCCAGCCAGATAGCTCAGTAGACTAAAGCACTTGCTTAGACAGTGCAGCAGCAGGGGCGCATTGCACTGGCCAATGAGACTGGGCATGGTGACATACGCCTGTAATCTGCTCAGTGCCTGGGAGGCTGAAAACAGAATCACTGTGAGTCCAATGTATATAGTGAGACCCTGTAGACCCTGTACTAAATACATTTAAAAAAAAAAAAAAAAAAGCCATCTTACCAGGCCAATATCTTCCTACTAGAAAACAATTTAGTAGGATCACTGGGCCCCACTCCTCACCTGACCATTGCTACATTCCCCGCCGGCATATCTTATTTGCCATTAAGTAGATTTTCTGTTCCAAGGAATTGTTATGTTGGACTCCTTACCAGTAGAGTCCTGGATGGCAGTATTGGCTAAGGTACAAGAGGCAGGACAAGCAAAGCTAAGTATGTTATCAGTCCTAGTAGGGATACATTTTTACTTTTTGCAGAATAAAAAAGGGTCAGTATAACCAATTCTCTAGCAAGTGGCCAGTTTTCTCTAGTAGTGCTAAACTAGGGACTCATTGTTCGCCTCTGCGGCTGATAAAACTGAACAATCTGTCAGTTTATGACAGCAGTAGTTATAACCTTGGGTTAGAGTGGAATATATGCTAAAAAGGCAACAAATCACTCCCATCTCTGCCACTGTGGTGATCCTATTCATAAGCACACTGCAAGCTAGCTGCTGTAGTCCTGAACAAATAACAATCTGGTTCATTTGGTCATGTAGTGCCTGGCTGGTCAATACCTTAAGTACTGCTCAGAAGTCTATCCAATTACTAGTCAGCAAACCCTGTTACCAATATTTACCTATGCTACTCTAAGCCCCAAGTTTATGTATGCTTTATCTCAGGTCATTTTTTTTTTCCCAAAAGGGATGACCAAAGATGTTACTTGAAGCCCTACATACTGAGATTTCCCTTCATCATTTCAGGGACACTTCTGAGTGGGGTTATTGAGATGCTAAAGTCCCTACTTGGCTTGTTTACTATATCAAGCCAATTCACAAATGAAGCACAGCTGCATTTTCCCATCCTCTGTCAAATGGCTGAAAGAATTCTCACGTGGTAATAGATACTATCTAAGAAAATAACATGACAAAGGCAGATGATATGGGATGGTAGTGGATTGAGACCCTCCAATCAATCTGACTTACTTTTTGGGTGTGGTAGCACACGCTTATAATCCCAGTACTCCAGAGGCTGATGAGGCAGAAAGAACACTGAAAGTTCAAGGCCATCCTGAACTACGAAGTGAGTTTAAAGCCCATTCAAACTGCAGAGTAGGACCCTGTCTCATAGCAAAACAAAAACACTGACTTACTTAAGCCACTAAGTTTGCTTGGGCTGCTTCCTGAAGTTACCATTTATGTTCTATGATTGATTGTTGATATATCCGCTCAACCTTGACTGAAAATAGCCAGCTGGTTGTACCTGCAATTGGTCACACAGCTTTTGTTGGGGCACAGTCTCTACTATTGCCTAACTGTATGAACAGTGGTACAGGCCTTATAATCACAGTACTTAGAAAGCTGAGGCATACAGATAAGTTCAAGGCCAGCCTACCAAGGCCATCTCAAAACAAAAAACAAATCTGATGCAGTACTGCAATTGGGCCTAATACTTGCTTTTCAGTAGTGTACTGTTATCTGCTATAAACCATAAAACTTCTGCAAAGGCTAGACAAGTGAACCGAAGTGAGGGTGTGATGGAGAGCCACCCCTAATGCTTTAAGTCTTTAAGGGTAGGATTAATATGTGCTCTTTTAATATGTAGTATTGCTTTTTACTATTTTGGGAAAGGTGGGAGTGTGATTTGAGAGCATCTTCTTGGCTTTTCTGCCAAGAAACACTTTCATTTTTTGCCAACATTTGGAAACAGAACAAAGTGCAAAGTAGGTTTTAGGCCCATCAGGCAGACTGAAGCCAGCGTTCCATTTATTACTGTCTCCGTATCTCCATAACATCATTAGCGTGTAGCCGGGGTTGAGGTGGCAAGTGCTTCTGGGGTGCCTGGCGTACTTGGGTGTTCATGTCAATTCAGGTTCTGTATCCCCATTTCCTAACTCTTCTGGGTAACTTCTTCCTAGTGTGTGGTTAACAAAACAAACGCCTCTCTTTTGTCCCATAGTTTTGTGAGTGTAAGAATTACCATAAGCTTAGGAACTAGATAAAAAAAATGTGCCTTTTCTATTAAATTACTGGCCTCAGCCTCAACAATTCTTGATCTCTATTTATTTTACTGCCTTCCCAATTATCTTGCTCCTAGCACCATCCATGTTCAATTAGCCATGTCTACTTTGTTTCTAAGCCTTACCACTCCTTGCTTCTTAGAGCTAAGTGTTGCCCTCCAGCATTTACTAAGATCCCTCTGCTCCTAGGAAAACCAGGTATTAAACATTTTCCATCTGACTCAATCTAGAGATAACAGGGCCAAGGAGATAGCTCAGTGGAACAAGTGCTTGTCTGACAAGTGCAAGGTCCTGAGTTCAAATGCTGGTATTGCACAAAATAAAGGAACTATTTTTTTGTCTTTTTGAGACAGGGTCTTACTATGTAGTTCAGGCTGGCCTTAAGCTCACTTTGTAGCTCAGGCTGGTCTCGAACTCACAACAATCTTCGTGCCTCAGCCTCCCGAGTGCTGGGATTACAGGCCTAAGCCACCATTCTTGGCTAAGGGAGCCATTTTCAAAGTTCTCAGAACTGATAGTGATCCCTTCATCAGTGCCTTTCTTAAAAACAAAAATAAAGCCTCCTAGACCCCTCTGAGGAATATGGTCAACTGGTGGCCTTTTTGTATGGTCTGCCATCTGTACTACATTTAATGTGGGCCACTGTTCCCCAAAGCCACTTCAACAACGTATTATAAATGTCCCTATTATGCAAATTTCATATGAATCCATGAAGTCATCCATAAACCAAAAGTTTATTATCTAACATACAAAATTTTGGATCAAAGGGGCATTTCCTGTAAAGCTGAACAGCAGTATAAAACTTTCATTAAACTTAAGCCTTTTATGTTTTCAGTTTTTATGCCAGAAATTTTACCCAGGGTCTTCACACTGTGCTAAATCCTCGTCCTGTTTTGTGATTGTTTTGAGAGGGTCATGCTAAGTCACTGAATTGCCCAGGTTAGCTTCAACTTATGATCCTCCTGCCTCAGCCTCCCAGAGTGCTAGGATTTCATGTGTACACTATCATGTTCAATTTGTAGTAATTTTGTTTTCCCAGAATGAGGGATTGAACTTAGGCCCTTGTGCTTGCCAGGCAAGTGCTTATACTACTGAGCTATCTCCCTGGCCCTATTTTTTAAAACTGTAGAAAAGTACTAGAAGCTGAGTGTGATGACCCATGGCTATAATTCTAGCAATCAAGAGGGTTGAGAAGCAGGAATGCCACAAGAAAGGCTAGCTTGGGCTATACAATAAGTAACATGGCCATCCTGAACTATATAGCAAGGCCCTGTTGCAAAAGCAATACAGAACTGCAAGGCATGTTCTTAGTGACATATTCTTGCTACAGGACAAATTCTCTAAGGCTGACCGTCACATAAGAGAATTACAAACACACAATTGAGTAGTTTGGCTAGTATCTATATGGAGATAAGGAGGGCCCCGAAGCAATATTACTCAAAGGTGTTTTTCAGACACACTCATCTTTGGGCATTTTGTTGTTGTCTTACCAATTTATGACACAAGGAATTAGAAATCCAGAGTGTTCAGAAACTAGCACTTGTGATATCTAAATACATGACTGTAGACGCCAATCTGCTGAACAGGATCTGGACAGCTTGGGTGGTGTCACACTCACATGTGAACTGCACGTTGTTCACAGGCAGTAGGACCATATACTGTACATGAAGGATCAGGCTTTTAAAAAATGGGCCAGTAGAAGATGGATCAGTAGAATAAGTGCTTGCCTGGCAAGTGTAAGGGCCTGAGTTCAATCCAGTTCTGCCAAAAACAAAACAAAATACTACCTGGTTCTTTACCACATACAGTTTGAGCAGGCCTGCCCTATGATACCAAGCTGTATTCCTCTTGAAGTCCTAGAATAATTCAAGAACTGGTTTTGCTTGTTTTTATGGTATTGAGGAATGTACCCCCAGGGCCTTTGCACTGAAGAAAGAGTATGATGGGGACAGAGAATCAACAGAGGTCAACAAGCTCATGTTCAACCAAAGTAAAAATAAATGAATGCCTTGGAAACAAAGCTAAGTAGGGCATCTTTCAGATGCCTGGCCTAATCCTGGTCCAGCCAGCAGAAGTGACAACAACAAAAGAAAACAGGCACAAGGTTCCAAGGGCAAAGCCCTTTTGTCCACCCCCCCTACTATTCCTGTCATTTTTTGGCTGGAACTTTTAGGAAGAGAATTTTGGTGTCCAGGCACCACAAACATCATCCCAAGACTGCTTGCGCTTTCCCATCTCTCAAAGCATAGAGTTTCACATTCAGACTTAGGCTTTTCCATGCTCTGAGAAGTTACAGTAGCTGGACTTTCCCCAACAGCCCGAGGCTCAAGAACATTTCCTTCTTTTCTAATGCAATGGGGTGTATGAGATCTTTAGGGGGTGAAAAGTTCTATCCCACAGTAAATGACACATCAGAAGCCCACAGTGACTCACATAATGAATATTAATTTGTTTTGGCAAGTTACTTTCTAAGTAAACAAGATAGCCTGGGCTGATCAGAACATCCACCATATGATGGTCAAGGTCCATAAACTCAGAAAGGGAAGGTCAACTCAAAGATAATTTAGAAAACATATTAAAAGTATATTATTAATTAAACTGTATGAAGTTAAATATAATACCAGTTGAAGGGCTTTACAGATTAAAACTACCCAGAAGAAAATGAAAGAGGATAGCTATCACTTCCTTTGCCAAATGAGGTATAGGCTGAGCTGAAGAGCAAGAGTGGTGGAGGGGCCCAGCAATGTTATACATTCCCACTTTGCAGCTTACAGAAGCTGAGGAAGACTGGGGAGAGACCTGGATGAAAATCTGGCCATATTCCTTACTCATTAGATTTATTAGACACTGCCCCAGAGGGCCTGAAGGAAAACAGACCCTGCTTGCTCTCCTCCCCTTTTCCAAGCACCTTCCTGAACCATGGATTCTAAGGGAATGAGATGTCTCAAGCCAAGACATACTGGGAGCAGAACAGCTATTCATTTGCCAGACCTGATACTACAATTGTGTGTTTGCCAGGGAGGTGAGGAGCAATGAGTGGTGGATGGGGGAAACTAAATGGGCCCTTCTCTTTTACTGTTTGGACTCAGAAGTGTTGGAGTAAGTAAAAAAGAGATAAGAGGACAGGCAGGGGCAAAGGCTGGGTTCATGTAGATCACATGGTAGTGTAGAAAGAACGAGGGTAGCCACTTAAGGAGTTGAGAGAGGGCTCAGCACCTAGAGGGAAGAAAAACACCAGGGTTTCTATTCCAACTCTGCTGTGATTAGATGCAAAAGCCCTTTCCCTTTAGAGAATTTTTTATGGACTCTGTGAAGGCAAGAGGGCATGGTGTCAGACCTACAGCCAAGCCCAAGCCCAGGCTGTTTCTCTCCATTCCCAAAGCCCTACCCAAGAAAAGTACAGAAGTAACAGTCCCAGGACTCTGTTCCTGTTCCCCAGATTCAAAAGTGGGAGTAGAAGGCACAAAGACCCTGGAATTAAAAAGTACACATCTGCATGGCCATATATAACATTATTTTGGGAGAGGGGAGAAGGTACATGCCCCAAAAGGGATGCCTTCTTTCACTTGGCAGGAAGCTGGGCTTTTGCTAGTAGCAGAAACCACAATGGAAAAGGATTCATACAAATAGCCTACAGAACAAATCCTATTCCTAGAAAGACAGAGGAAAAGCCTCAGCTGGTATGGCACAGTCTTGAATGGGATGTTAGAGGACAGTAGGCAGATCACTCCTGCAGTTGACAGTCCTGCCTCCGTTCCCACTGGCTCTGCAGACTCCAGATGTTCCCCATGGCTGGGACTCAGAGAGGAAACCATGTTGTGTGTTTCACATGATCAGACACTGTTCACCAGTAGCACCTGGCGGGCCCGACAGATTGAGGGCATCCAGGTCAAAGTTGAGGCCAGGAGGCTGGAGAAGAGATGAAGGGACTCAGATAACTGCACATATTTCAGATCAGCGCTTTTGAACATCCACTCCTAGCAGCAATAATTAGCACCTTAGGTGGAACCACTGGAGATTAAATAGTTCTGGAAACTAGAGGCTCAGATTAAAACCCGGAAGACATACTCACCATCTCCCCAGCCAGCTCTTTTGGAGGATGGCCCAAATCCTGTAGCTGGAAAAGAAAGAACATGAGGTAAGATAAAACCTTAGAAAACACACACAATAAAATTGATTAGCAATCTCTGACTTCTTTTGACCATGCTATGTGACCTCTCTTTGCTCACCCCTCCACCTAGCTGTGTTGGCAGTCTAGCATCCTTCCTAGATACCCCTCCCACTTAACACCCAAGTGGACAGTATCACTGGGCAGACAGCAAGAGGAGGCCTCACCTGCTGCATAAGATCTAGCACCATCTCAAAACGAGCCTTTTGAGCAGCCTCGCTATCAGTGGGTGTCTCAGCTTCAAACTGCTCACATATTTTGCCCATGACATTATGCTGCTCCTGATATTTTTCAAATTGCTCTGGAGGTAGAGATTCTCGGTGACTCTGTAACCATTCTGGATACTAAGGAAGGAGACAAGGGTTTGGTAAAACTTACATGAACCATGGTAGGGAAGGGAAGGGAGACATGCGAGGAGTCAAGTCTATCATAAGAAGTAGATCATCTGGCTCTACTTGCATTATGGTCACTACAGACTGGCAAACTATTTTTGTAAAGAACTAGGTAGTATTTCAGACTCTGAAGTGACTTATGAACTTTGTTACATATTCTTCTCTGTTTTTTTTTTTTTGGCAGAACCGGAAATTGAACTCTTGGCAGGGAAGCACTTATTCTACTGAACCATCTCCCCAGCCCCTTGTCTGGTATTTGTGGTTTAATAATAAGCCTTTAAAAATTTATAAACCACCCAGGGATGGTGGGACATGCCTGTAATCCCAGCATTCTAGAAGTAGAGGAAGGAGAGTTGCAAATCTGAGCCTTGCCTGGGAAACTCAGTCATTTAGTGAGAACCTGTCTTTTTTTTTTTTTTTTTTTTTTGTCTTTTTGAGACAGGGTCTCACTATGCAGTTCAGGCTGGCCTTAAGCTCACTTTGTAGCATAGGCTGGTCTCAAACTCAACAATCCTCCTGCCTCAGCCTCCCAAGTGCTAGGATTACAGGGATGTGCCACCATGCCCAGCTTGAGACCCTGTCTTAAAAGGAACCAGGATATAGTTCAGTGCAAAAGCCCTGGGCTGAATCCCTTAGTACTGGAGGGAGGTGGGGAGTAAAACCTATTTTTAGTTGAAAAGTTGAACGTATGTCATACAAACTCTGGTCTGCTGACTTCTCTGCACTATTCCTTTCATTTTTAACCAATGTTGTCTTGTATCTTTTGTTTCATTTTGTATCGGGGATCAAACTCAGGACCTTGTGCTTGCCAGGAAAATGCTTATGCCACTGAGTTACATCCCTGGCCCACACTGTATCATTAAGACACTTCTATTCCTTTATCTTTCCAGTCAAACTTTAAATTCTTTGATAGCAGAGACCATCATTTAAACTACTCTCCTTCTTTCTTCTTTTTTTTTTTTTTTGGTGGTATTGGGGATAGAACTTGGGACCTTACCCTTGCCAGGCACGCGCTTAAGCTGTTGAGCTATCTCCTCGGCCAAAACTCTTAAAAATATATATAACTTAATGCCCTAGTAAATCCTCAGTGAATCCTTATTGGAGAAATGAATGAAATCAGAAAAACAAGAGGTTGATCAGACCACCCAAATCTTGAGCCAATTTACAGAAAACTAGTGTTGAAGGATTTCCTCTTCTACCTCAGCATTCTCGGGGTGGTAACGTTATTTTCTCAGAGATGCAAACAACCCACTTATCCCCAACCCTGTTTGTACACTCAAGTTACTCTCTGTAGGTTCTGAAAAAGATAGCCCATGCAATCATATGAGGGCCAAAGAAAGAAGCAGAGGGCCAGGGATACAGCTCATGCCTGCCAAGCACAAGGTCCTGAGTTCGATTCCCAGAAAAAAAAAGACAGAAGCAGAAATGGAAATCCACAAACCTTCTCTGTGATCTCCTTCAGTGATGGGTATAGCACATCCTTAGACAGTAGATTCTGCATGATACTCTGCATGATAGGGAGGATGTTTCCTTCTCCATCCCCTTCATCCATGCCCAGCCCTTCCATGGCCTTGTTTAGTTCCTCGTCTGACATGCCTGAGTTCTACATAGGACAAAGGAGCAGTAAATAGGCAAACTACTTCCTAGAAAGCTTACAACTTTCTCAGGTAGGAAAGAAGCATCTAAATATTCACATATCAAAATAATGCAGCAAGGCCAGGCTAAAGAAGATACCCAGAAGCATCTGTTTTTTGAGGCTGCAGGTGAAGTGTGAAAGTGAGCGCCCTATGCTCTCCTATTCCTTCCCCCTTACCTGAAGGTCAGTGGCATTTTTGGCTAGTCCACTTAATGTCTCCTTTAGGCAAGTAGTGAATTCTTGCTGGGAGGTTGCGTCACTGCCTAGAGGAGATTAAAATAACTAGGATCATTTAGTATTTTAACAGTTTGCCTACACAGAAAACCCAGTTATCAGCTGGGATATGAAACAACTAGAAATCACTGTATCAGCTGGGATATGAAACAACTAGAAATCACTATCACTTCAAATCTTTGATTATTCTGATTTTCATAGTCATTTCATAAACCCACATAGATTGTATGTCAGTTTATTAACAGTGACACCCACTCACAATAACTGCTCTTTCAGTCAGTTTTTGATAATCTATTACTTTCCAACCTATCTCACCCTTTTCATTAGGCAGGGTTCCTATACCTTCTTCTCCCATTGCCTTAACCCACCCCATGTCTGTGATGTCATAATTGCTTTACTGAGAATCCTGCTGTCAGATATTTTCCTTTGACTGGAATCTCCTCACCCACTCTCCCAGCAGCCTCTGAGAGCTTTTGGAACTGCTCCACCAGGTGGGGCTCTTCCTCAGCCAACTCCTTCATTGCCTTCTCAAACTCTGCAGTAGCTTGCGAAGCCAGCTCACTGTCAAATAGTTCCTGGAAAAACTTCTCTTGGGAGGCGAACAAGGCATCCTGAGGGGAGTCATAGGAAAAATGCAGCTCTTATGGCACCATACTATTCCTGGCTTCTGACAGAAGACTGGGTTATAAGTTCATGTCCCTCCTACCATCTCTATTGGACCGTTCCATCTACCTCCCCCCATCTGGATGGCAAAAAAGGCACTTGCTTGCTGAGTAAAGGGTATGAGTTGGAATGATCAATTCTACCCTTTAAACCTCTTTTTTAAGGAACTTCTCTGAGATCCCTCTACTCAACCTCAAGTCCTTATTTTACAAGGACTGAAACCAGTAAGAATACTCAGCAATGTGAGGCCAAAGCACCCTCCCAACCTCCCTTCTGGCCCACAGGGGCCTGCCCACCTCTCTCCAGAACTATATGCCCATCCCCTCCCTCTCCCTTGAGGGGTTGGTATTTATACTTTGGCTGTGTCTCCTGGCGATCTCTTCTGGGGCCCTGAAGCATCGGGGGCCGTGGTGGTAGGAGGGGGTGCAGGGGAGGGTTTGGCTTTATCGAAATCATCAAGAGCACCTTCAGAGACAAGAGACATGGTGTGTATGTTGGAGGTGGAAGAGGCACAGAATGGTGTCCTACGGGTTTAAGATGGTTTCTGGGCAAAGCATCAGAATGGCCTTTTTAAAATGCCAA
The DNA here is from genome assembly GCA_004027165.1 of Ctenomys sociabilis. Lineage (NCBI taxonomy): Eukaryota > Metazoa > Chordata > Mammalia > Rodentia > Ctenomyidae > Ctenomys > Ctenomys sociabilis. Next base: position 97,772 of record PVKA01002300.1, on the reverse strand, counting down.
CTTTTCTCCCCCCTTTTTTGAATCTCTCATAACTCACTGATCTATAAGCCTCCCAACCTCCTTTAGGATTACCTAAATTTTGTGATCAAAAACAAATCCTTCTTAAGATAAAATCAGTCTCCATTTAAGAGTTGGGGGAGAGGATTCAAAAGGTACTGGAAAGAATTCTTCATCTCTATGCTATAATCTCCAGAAATCTTATATAAATATATAATAGGAGCAGAGGTCACAGATGTCCACATCTCCCTGAGCTCCCATTAGATCCTTAAAGTGATTAATCTTTATCAAAAACAATACAAGATGTCCTTCCCAATTTTCCATTACTAATCTTGGTACTTGGACAAACTAAGGGCTCCATACTATGCTCCACAGCAGGGTGTTACACTCTTATATTATCCTACAAAGTAATTCTCCCTTATCAAAGTCCTACAGCCCTCTCTGGCCTCATCTCTGCAGATAACCCCTGTGCCAATTCAGTCACGTGGCACTTCTTACTGCTGCTTTTCACTTTCCTACTGGCCCACATGTATGTGACTGAGCAAGAGGTTAAAAAAAAAAAAAAATCACCTCTGTCCTGAAAAGCCTGTGCTGTCACCAACACTCTGCTTGCCAGGCCTAGGCAAAGGGCACTGGCCCCACTCTGGGCAGGAAACCAACAGAAGAGTGGAGAACAAAGCTAAGAAAGAAAAGAACATCCACTGGCTTTCAGGAAGATAAACTGAATTCCCCTGAGATCTCTTCATTTTCAGTGTCTCAAAATTATGGAAGTCTGCTTTTGCTATTGATGTCATAAAAGAACTGTAAGGGTCTCCTAAGAGAAAAGGCAGAGGGAAATGCCTTTTGTGCTAAGAAAGGCAGGAAGAGGCACAGAATGGTGTCCTACGGGTTTAAGAGTTTAGGTAAGTAACCTATGTGCGGCACTGCCCACCGAGAACTAAGTACTGATACTGGCCTACGAGGAGTTGGACTTCGACGTTTAAAGGTAAGGGAGTTTGAAGGAGAATCGTGAAACACCATTATACTCATACCATTCCTCCCCTCCCGCAGGAAGATTAACTGCCTGAGCAGCTGAGGGGCCCAACGTGAATTCCCTAGTTTTCACGGCGGAGGAGGGACACGGTGACCTGAAGATTTTCTATGAATTAGCAGGCAGACCTTCGCCCCTGCCAACCAGTGGAAAGACTCCCGCTCCGCCCCAAGTATCTCAGGCTCCTTTAACCCCTGGAATCGGTCCTCATGCCTGCCCGCTGCGGGCTTTTCCTGTCACTGGCTCTTACTTTCCAGAAGCTCCTCCAATTCCCGGTCCGCTTCGGCCGCAACACTGCCGTCTTGCTCAGAGGCGGCCATCTTGCTGCCTCCGACTTGCCGTAGGAGGCGGGACTCCTGGCGCGGCCGGGTGCCCCGCCCCATAGCCACGCCCCCCAGCTTCGTGCAGCCAATGGAATCCTTGGTTTGTGGGGCGCCGCCATTTTTAAAGGGACCATAAACAGGTTTTGGGGTTTTGATTTTGTTTTGCAAACAGCCTTTATTTTTATTTATTTATTCATTCATTTTTAAAGAATTTAGAGCAGGGGCTACAGGGTCTACAGAGTCTCACTGCGTAGATCGGACGCGTCGTGATCCTGCTGTTTTCAGCCTCCCAAACACTGGGATTACTGGAGCGCGCCACCAAGCCCAGTCTCAATCTTCAATCTGAGGGCGCCCGGGGGGGCGGGGCCGGCACGGCACGCTGGAGATCGAAACCGGCCGCTGCACTCTGGAAAAGCAGGCGCTTTACTAAATTGAGAATCTGGCCGGCTTTTAGAAAGGACCTTATATTGTTAGCTGGTTTATTACTGGCTTGGAGTCTGCTCAGCTTTGCCCATGACCTGGAGAAGCTCTTTCATTATGTATTCCTGAGCTTTGGATAGGCCAGATAAGGACAAACTGCCTGAAAAGAACCAGAATCTATGCATTTATAACCGAGAAGGTAATTATGATGCATGTCATTATTTCCCTCCTCATTTTAATATTTCTCACAGCTAAATAAAATTACAACCCCTGCCCCCACCCCGCTTCTCAACACCAAACACTGACCAGTTACTATGTACACATTTATCTTGTTCATTTTCTGCCTCACCCAACCTCCATAGATTTTGAGGGCCATAAAGGTAAGGATTCCCACTGTTGTCTTCACTGCTGTATTCTCAACTCCAAGGCTAGGGTTTAAAATTTGGTAGGCACTCAAAATTAAGTAGGGCTGGCTAGTTACTCTCCGAGACCCAAATCAGGCTCACTTCTTTGCCATATTAAGTGGTATCATTTACTATTCTCCATCAGAGCTGTCAAGACTCAAGGCCAGCAACTTGGAATTCAGTTTTAGACAGAAAAGGTAACTATACAAGCTTAGACTGAGCAAAGGAGTTTGCATAGGGTAGTAGCTGACCTACCTTTCCTGATTTATCTTCTCACACAGAACCCAACCAACACTGGAGTGAAGATAGGGAAGGCTCAAGCAGTGGTGACTCCAGACATCTCTTTAGGATTTGTTCTATTGAGACCTGTTAGAATGTTACAACTAAAATAGGCATAAGTCTGTTTCAGCTCTTAGCATTTTCTGTTTACGATTTTGTGGTGGGACGGGGATCAAGACCAGACCCTGCTGTAACTAGCTGATGTAGGACCCGCTAGAGGTGAGGTTAGAATAGCACACAAAAAAGTAGAAGAGACCTAAAAGAGGCAAGCACAGGATGCTTTAGAGTTTTATTTTTTTTTTTTTGGTGGTACCAGGAATTGAACTCAGGACCTTGTGCTTCCCAGGCAAGTATTTATTCCACTGAGCCATCTCCCTGGTCCTAGAATTTTAAATGGGAGAAATATCATCAGTTTTATCCTAATTACTTTTATTGTTATTGGTGTGTTAATTTACTTTTTTTACACAAGGTCTTGATAGATAGTTCAGCTTGGTCTTGAAGTCAGTTTGTAGTTCAGGCTGGCCTCAAACTCAAAGCAGTCCTCTTGCCTCAGCCTCCCACACTCTGGGATTACAGGTGTGTAATGCTCACCATGCCCAGCTTGGAACGGTTTGGATATACATAACGATCACATTCATCATAGAGAATTTGTACCAGTACATAATATATTTTGATTCTTTTTTTTTTTTCCAATCCCTACACGCCTTCTTCCCTTAGTTATAAAAGCTTTATGTTTTCCATATATATATTGCCTTTTCATTTCCTTCTCTTCCCTCCTTTTCTCTCCTTCCCATTTAAACATTAGTTTCTGTCATCCATTTTGATACCTTTTTTTTTTTTTTTTTTTTTTGCAGAACTGGGGATTAAACTCAGGCCCCTGCAGTGGCCTAAGGCAAACACTTATTCTACTGAGCCATCTCCCCAGCCCTGTCATCCACTTTGATCCTTATTTACCCCTTCAGTTAATAATACGAGAAACACTGACATTTAAATGTGTATGCGTTTTATTTCACTGAACAGTGCAGTCTCAAAGTGAATTCATTTACCTAGAAATGTCTCCAACATCCTTTATGGCAGAGTAATACTTCATTGTATGTAAAAAAAAAAAAAAAAAAAACACATCTTTCTTTTAATCCATTAATCCACTGATGGGCATTTGGGCTGTTTCCAAGGTTTAGCTATTATAAACTGTGCTGCTTTATATACATGGGTGTGCACTCATTGCTATTTGTTCTTATATTAAAATTATGGGAAAAGAAAAAAAAACCATGGGTGTGTAGACAGACCTCATCTAAATGTAAAAGAAAAAAAAAGTTGAGACAGGGTCTCATAATATAGTTATGTTGGCCTTGAACTTGCTAGGTAGCCCAGGCTGGTCCCAAACTCATGATGATTCTCCTGCCTCCTAAACACACATTTGAGTATTGTATTAAGCATTGGATTTGGGCACAGAGTTGTAAAATCATATCTGTAAAAAATCATATTGTTTTCTCACAAAGACTAGTATATTTCTGGAGAGTGTTCTGAACTGGAAGTTATAAAACCCAATTTCCAAACCCAGCACAGTGATGCATTCCTGTAATCCCAGTAATCTCAGCACTTGGGATGCTGAGGCAGATAACTGTGAGTTTGAAGTCTGTCTGAGCTATATAGTGAGTTCAAAGCCAGTCTGGTCAGCATAGATAGACCCTGTCTTAGAAAATAAAACACCCCAAAACTAAGTCCTTTTCAATCTAAACTTCTATAATCAAATCCTTTTCTGGGTAACCTCTCCCACTGCAACATTTCTAACCATTTATTCCAACCTAAATTTTTTGTTCAACTCCGGACTACTTACATGTTCATCTCTAATAGTTATGTTAAAAAATATAAAACTTATTTTGTACTGTGATAATATCAGCATGTTAATAAGAAAAATACTAGAAAATAAGATGGAGCTGGGGAGATAGCTCGATGGTCTAAATGCCTACCTGGCAAGTACAAGGACCCGGTTTCAATCTTGGTACTGCATGCCTTGCCAGCCCTGAATCCTGTCAGCCACTGAAACTGGGCATGGTGGTAGTGCATGCCTATAATCTCAGCGCTGGGGATGCTGTGACAGGAGGATTACTATGAGTCCAAGAAGCATATCCGAGACCATGTACCAAATAATTAATTAATTAATTAATTAAAGTACTTAAGATAGACTCAAAAGTAAAAATGTTTCTTAGCCTTTTGTTTTTTCTTTTGGCAGAACCGGGGATTGAACTCACATCCTTGCACTTGCCAGGGAAGCACTTATTCCACTGAGCCATCTCCCTGGCCCTTAGCCTTTTTTTTGACAGTCTCAAAGGCTGGCCTTGACTCATTATGTAGCTCAGACTTTCAACTTTGTAATCTTTCAATTTGTAATTCTTCTGCCTTAGGCTCCTGAGTGCTGGGATTACAGGCATGTGCCACCCTGCCCAGCTCCACTATTTACTGACCAATGTCGGTTTGTCTTATAGTTACAATGTGTATTTCACATACAGTCATTCTTTTCCTAATCTTTTTTTTTTTTTTTTTTGGTGGAACCAGGGATTGAACTCAGGCCCTTGTGCTTGCCAGGGAAGCGCTTATCCTATTGAGCCACCTCCCCAGCCCATTTCCCCAATTCTGTAACTTGAGATTGTCAACATCTCATATACCTGTGTTTGTTGGTGGGAAGCCTGCATACAGTGTGGGAAACAAAAAGAGGCTTGTCGCTTTGTTCTGTCTGTTTTGCTACCTTGTCCCACAGTGAATGTTTCTTGCCTGTCTGCCACACCACCCTGCCTTGGTGCCAGCTGATTATGGACTGACACCTCTACAAATTGAGCTATAAACCTTTCCTCCCTTAACTTGTGGGTTATTTGGTCTTAGCAAGGAGAAAAATAATTAATATGGCTTTAGTAAAGTTTTTAATGTCTGTTGATTTCTGAACTATGTGAATATATTACTTATTGGAAACCTAAAATTTAACACTTAAAATATGTTTATCTTTCATATTTTGTCTTTACGAGACAGGGTTTTGCAGTGCAGTTCAGACTGGCCTTAAACTCACTCTGTAGCCCAGGCTGGTCTCAAAACTCAGTTATCTCCCTGTCTCAGCCTCCTGAAAGCTGAGACTACAGGTGTGTGCCACCACACCCAGCCTAGTTCTGCTCACCATTTAGCATGTGGTATTTTTAAATCAAAGGCATAGTGTATCCTTCTATGCAATTATTCTTAGCATATAAGCAAACTACTGTTCTAATAATTGTAAAATTCATGCCATATACTAATTAATTTATGTATTACATATAGAATAACTAGAACAGGAATAGGTATATGGTAGATGATCAGTGTTGGCTAAAACTAGCAGCAGATAGAAGGTGGCAACCAAAGTAGGAGAGCTGTCCAACACTCTCAAAACAGGTTAGGTCTGGGCCAGACACAGATCCTACCTCTAGCCTATGTAAAACAGAATTTTTCACCCAATAGTGGGTATCTGGTAATTTAAAAAATCACTATTGAGGGAAACATATCTGCTTTGGTGGCACAGCTATGTGGGGTGAACTGGAACCTGAAAGTGTTCAGGAAATAAACAGGAAGCCAAGAAGCTCTTGTATAAATTTACTTTATTTAGTAGGAGAAACAAAATATGACAACAATGGTTGTAAAAGATCAATCAATGAAAAGTGGTATGCATTGTGGAAAATGAAATGATTTTTTTCACACCTCAAGTTTCTGGGCATGCAGAGGGTACCTGCTTAGTAGTTAAATGCCCAAGAAAAATAGGGAATAGGGAAGAGTTTGGTGTGGCTGAGTAAGGTGTGGTATCTTGTTATGTTCTGCTCCTTTTCTAGCAGGAAGGAAACAAAGGTGGTGGGGAGGGGAGTAAATACTCAAGGAATTTACTAAACAAATAAATGTCCATCATGCGTTTTCATTTGTTCCTTGCAAGAGCTAAGCAGCAAGGGCAAGCCTGACTATGACCACGATTGCCACCTTGAGAAAAGCATAGGTCTTCATGGACAAAGATCTCAAATCTAGACATCCTGTTTTGTCAAAAAAGTAAGGACTAGGACACTAACTCTTAAGGAGGCCCAAATCACAACACATGGGTGTGGCTGTAGGTGGAGGTTGGTATCAGGAGGGTACAGAGACTAATTCTCAGAGGATGAAACTGTGACTGACCTACACACACCAGGGGTCTTAGCGAAACTGAAGAGGACTGATCCTTAGACCAATCACATCTTTGCCAATTTCTGTCACCTGTGGAAAAAGAAAACAGGGACCCAAATTAGAGATGGATGAGGCTGAAAACCCTACAGTTTGTTCCTCTGCTTCTCAATAAACATTTATTCCTCAGAAATGGAGCAATACAGAGAAACTGGTTATATTCACTGTCAATGCACCAAGGAAGAGGGTCATGGTGGTTTTTTTCCTTCCTTCAATACAGTACATATTCTTTTTTTTTTTTTTCTATTTTTGGCGGAACCCGGGATTGAACTCAGGCCCTTGTGGGTTGCCAGGGAAGCACTTATTCCACTGAGCCATCTCCCCAGACCCTGGTACATATTCTTTAAAAAAAAATTTTTTTTCCACTCTTAAGAGCTTGAATCCACGAGTTCATTCTAGGCAGCAAGTATGCCATCATTGCGCTGTATCTTCAGACCTTTTATTATTTTAAAACTTTTCTTCTTTTTTTGAGACAGGGTCTCATTAAATTGCTTACACTGGCTTTGAACTTGCAAATCTCCTGCCTCAGCCACCTGAGTAGCAGGTGCATTCCTACTCTTTTTGTTGTTGTTGTTGGAGCCAAGGACCAAACCCAGGGCTTCCAGCTTGCTAGGCAAGCATTCTACCACTGAGCTAAATCCCCAGCCCCAGGTGCATTCCTGAGGACAATACTTACTGTGGTGACCCTGCAGATCTGACCCTTGAACTCAGGGGAATAGCAGGCCCCACTGAGTGGACACTTCTCCACTGGCTTTCCACGATAGATGGGCCGGTAAGATGCAGCACAAATGTCAAAAGGGTTATGCATGTCATAATTGAGCTGACAGGCATCTGTGGGGTTCTTCTCACAGGCAGACAGGATCTTTCGAGTCTAGGGAAGGGAAGGGAACTTTAAGAGGACAGAAAGCAGCACAGAACAATTCAAATGATCTCATTATGGTGCAGAAGATGTAACCACAGTACATGTGAGGAGTTAACTGTCACTCCTGTCATACTAAGATTTCTTTTGCTCAATAACAAAGTGGTTTCATGTGTCTGGACCCAGAATTTTCACAAAGTGTGGGGATTATCAGGGTAAGACCCTAAAAAAAGATGAAAATAGGCTTCCAGGGCTCAATAATTTATGCTTTTGGAAGGGCACAAATAATGGAATATACATATGAAGTAGTAACAATCAAAATGGGATATCTGGAGTTCATGACAATTTATTTTCGCCAGATGCTCCTCAGACAAAGGACTAATAGCTAGAATATATAAAGAACTCAAAAAATCCTCTAAGTTTAAAGATAACACAAAAATGGGCATCAAAAATTAATAGACAGGGCTGGGGAGATGGCTCAGTAGAATAAGTGCTTGCCTGGTAAGTGCAAGGGCCTGAGTTCTACCCCAGTTCTGCCAAAAATAACCCCCCCAAAAAAAACAAAACAAAAAAATCCCCTATGATGAATGTTATCATTATATAGATCTAAAATGTACCAATAAAAAAAAATAAATATTTCCTCACTAAAAAAGAAAGATTGGGCCTAGTGTGGTGGCACATGCCTCTAATACCAGCACTCAGGAGGCTGAGACAGGAGGATCACTGTGAGTTTGAGGCTAGCCTGGGCTACACAGTGAGTTTAAGGGTACTTGTACTACACAGCGAGATCCCGTCTCAAAAGTAAAAAATCAAATATTTGGGTTATTTACAAAAGAAGTGCCATAGATGAATAAATTATTACTTTGGTTTCTACGAATCAAAGGGAACACCAAGTCAGTAAGCAGCAGAGAGTGGCATTCTATTGGCTCATTTTTGTGGAATGTTGTTAATATTTTTTCTTTCAGAGGCAAAGACCTTGATCTTTTGAGAGCACATCTGGTTCCCTGATAGCCACTGAAGGAGCTCACTTACCTGCTGAGCCACCTCAGGCTTGGGTCCCAATTCCAGCAGGCGCCGAGCAAAAGTGGCAGCTGTCTTGAAGTTCTTGAGCTTGAAGAAGAGGTTGAGGGCTGTCCGCAGTACTAGGATCATATGCACAGGCTGGAGGTTGGAGTGGGTAAAGTAGGCTGCCATCTGGTGGACAGAAAGAGGGACAAAGGCCAGGCTGGGAGATGTCATTTATTAACTACTGCACTTGCTTTAAAACAAAGCAGATTAAACCAGCAAGACCAGTGATATAAAACATAGAGGTCCTCTACATCCTACCCCTGGAGGGCTCATGAGATGAGGAAGAATGGAGAAATGCAACCTCTCCTTACAGAAATGAAACAGATTGTCTCCTCCCCTAGAGCAGATCTGGGTATAGAACCAAAGAATTTAGAACTTATGGCAGGTGCAGAGGACGATGTGCCTATAATGCTCAGAGTAGATATCCCTTGCACAGTTCTTACCTCACATATGCGCTTCTGCTGGTCTACAGTCTCTTTGGGCAGCTTCTTCCTTTCTATCTCCATGGACAAACCCACGATATATTCCCGGCAAATGGTGATGAGCTGCTGGGCCTGAAGAGGTTGTCAAGGAAGGTCATGGCACTGAGACAAGAATTTGGGGCCATGTGGGGAGAACTAGGGTCAGGACAAATGGCTGGACTCCTCCTACCTCAGCAATCTCCTGCTTATTGTCCACAACGAGAAGTGGCACACTGAGTAAGATGGAACGGAATTTTTCTACAGCCTCCTCAAACTTGCCAACTGTGGTGAGCTGGTAGCACAGCTGTAAGCGTTGGATGAGGTCATTAAGCTTGAGGCCTACAGCTGGTACACCATTTTTTAGCCCTGCATCCTTCCTGGAAAGGAAAAAGTAGGAAGAAAACAGGATCATTAATAGCCATCTAAAGCTTGGTTTCTTTTTCTGAAAAATATGGCCACAGCAACTCTACTGTGACAGTAGTTGGAGAACAGGATAGCAGCAAGTGTAACTGAGCCCCATACAGTAAAAAAGTTCTTCTTTGAGGAAACCCTGTCTCTGAAAAATTCTGTGTCACTGAAACTAATATCTGAAAGAGCCCACCCTCATGTGGAACAGGGAGAAACAAGGAACAGTAACCTTACCAATTACGACTGGGATAGGCATACATGGAGGGCAGACAGGGCAGGGCCTGATAGGTAGTACGGCCTCGAGCATAGGTTTGTAGGAACAGTTGCTTGTAGGGGCCAAACTGGACCACTCCTATCTGGTCATGAAGGAGCTGGGAGATAACAGAAAGAAATAAAAGGATTTTGACTCTACTACCTAAAAACTAATTTTACCTAACGTGTCTATAGTTTCTCTGTACTTATTTCCTCATCTGGAAATACAGATGAGAAATTATAGGGTTTTTTTTTTTTTTTGGTATCAGAAATCAAACTCAGGGCCTTGTACTTGTCAGGCAGGTGCTGTGCCACTGAGCTAAATCCCAGCCCACCTACTTTATTAATACCTATGTGAACACTGAATGGTAGAGGTTGTTATGAATTCGAGGCCAGCCTGAAATACATAGCAGGTCTCAAAATAAAATAAATAAATAAATAAACCATCCTCCGTACACTCGAGAGGAAGGGCCAAGGTAGTAATACTTGACGATTTACCCGCATGGCTGTTTCAAAGGAGCCTGCCAGGATGTGATCAACTGGAAGCTGAGAGTTATTGCACCAGATCTGCCAAGAAACAACAGTAAAACAAAGTAACGAATCACCCCTTTTCTTCCCAGATTATCCTACTCTATATCTAGAAGTAGAAAAGTATCCAACAGTTTACACATTCATCAAGAGTCAGCCAGATCAGAAAGACTCATCCTCACGGGGCTGTGTTTTCTCACTTACTTGAGTTGGGCTTGTCCCCTTGGTAGGAGGCACAAAGAACCCATCTTCAGCCCCACCAGCTGCCCCAGGGGGTACATCCTGGAGAAAAAATTAAAATCAAGTAATTTCTAAAGCCTTTCAAGCACATTTTTAAAAAAAATGCATTTGCCTGTTGCAGGGTCTTACTATGCAGCTTGGACTTGTGGGGATCTTCCTGCTTTCAGCCTCCCCAGTGCTGGGATCACAGGCTTGGGCCACTACGCCTGAACTCTGGCCAGCTGAGACTGCCCTGGGGGTGGGACTAGCATTGCATGTGGTGCCAGGATCGAACCACGGTCCCTGTGCTTGCCTAAAGAGGAGCTTTGGTCTGCTGAGCTATCACACTGGCCCTCAAGCACTTTGGTTTGAGGAATCTAAAACATAATCATTTACTTTTCCACTTCTGTTGAGAAAATACTCCAATAGGAGCTACTTCACCTGTAACAAAAGCTCCGACTCAGATTTAAAACACTTGCTGCCCTTTTACAAGCTGCTATTGGCACAAGCTTGTCTCATTCATCCGTCTTTCAAATGGAAGATGACCATCATATTAAAGGCATGTCCTAGTTTCCTTCCTGTTTGGCTATAACAGGATAAATAGAAGAGGTAAAGCCACTAAATTCTGACCTTCACATTCTTCCTTCTTTCAAGTGAGAGATAAACATTAGGTTAGGAGGAGGGCCTAAATCCCCACCCCCACAAGACCACAGGACAGATGGGGTTGGCAATAAGGCTACTGGTTTCTACAAGAAGTGGAGAGAACTTTAAAGGATAAGAATTCTACATACCAGCTCAGGGGGGAGCTCGAGATCTTCTTCCACATCCCAGCCACCTCCTTCTTCCTGTCCTTTGCCAATAACATCATCCCCGAAACCTTCTGTAGCCTCCACAAACCCATCTGCACGGAAAATCCAGATCAAAATAGATTTGGGTAGTGGCACGATCTCAGCCAAAGGACAGCAGAATGTTGAGATCCTAACTGGCTACACTGTTTGGAAGCCTGCAAAACAGCCCCACAACTATCCCAGAACAGCATTCCTACCTTCATCCAGCTGCAGTTCTGCATCCTCTCCCCAGCCCTCAGTGCCAACAGTGTCAATGTCAATGTCAGCAGCCAGTGCTCCTCCCTTTCCTAACAAGAGAAGCAATAGGAAAGTCAGTTACAACCTGCAAGATGGAGACACAGTCTTCTCTGTAGGCAAACTTGATCCTTTCTACACAGTTGTCCAGGATCTGTCTACTTTTTTTCATATATTCTGTATTTTTGTGGTATATATGTTATGTTAACTTGCAAGAGATTTCAGAGAGAGAATAAAAGGGAGATAACTACCATTGTGCTACCAAAACCTGGCTCTTAAACCACTTTTAAATTATTGGTCTTCAGGGGCCAGAGATATAGCTCAGTAGCACAGCATCTTGCACAGTAAGTGCAAGTCATGAGTTCAATTCCTGGCACCGAAACAAAACAAAAAAACCACCAACAACAAAAAGCAAGGTTACTGGTCTCTGGCTGTCAACTTTAAGAACTTCTTCCTAAAATCCTAAGTCACCAATGCTACAGTGTGTACAGGGCACAAGGACAGAGGAAGTTAGAGGAGATAAAGGAGAGAGCAGAGCTGGGCAGAAAATGCAGTCAGTGTAGGCTCTCACGAGAAGTGAACTACAGACATATCTGAGCAAACAGGAGAAAGGAAGAGTGGCAGTGGGGAGGTGAGGGTACCCATTTGCACATACATGACAAGATTAGAGGTGTTTGAATTTGTACCTGAAGACTATGCATAACGTAAAATAGAACATGACTACATACATGGTGAAACCTATGGAAATACACCAAAATTCTTACAAAGGTTATTAGTGGTAATAGGAATACCACCACCACCCACCCTGCGCCTCCACTAATTCTCCACTTTTCTTCTACAATTACAAAAAGCTTTATTCTGAATCTTATTTGGGTGTTCCATAAGGCTTCACACAAATGAAACTAAGTGCTAAGGGCACTCTCTAGGATGGCTTCTTTCAAAATAAATGACAAAAGTGCTATGGAAGAAATGGGCACTGACCTTTGCTGGCAATGGAACCTTCAAAGAATCCTTTAGACACAGTTAGTAAGGGCCAGTTGGTATCCAGTGGCATGATAGGTGCAGGTGGCTGGAGCAGCTTAGCATTGGGGTCAATGTCTGGGATCTGAGAGGCAGAAGATGATAAAAGGTTTAAACGACAACAACTGTCAGGAATCCTCTACAGAAGGGAATGGAGCCGGGCGTGGTGACGCACGCCTGTAATCCCAGCATTCGGAAGGCTGAGGCAGGAGGATTGTTGTGAGTTCGAGACCAGCCTGAACTACAAAGTGAGTTTAAGGCCAGCCTGAATTGCATAGTGAGATCTTGTCTCAAAAAAACCAAAAAAAAAAAAAAAAAAGGGAATGGAGATTCCTTTAAGCTCATTTATTTCTCAGCCTCTCTCTGTAACCAGGTGGCATAGTTTTAAATTGTCCTAAGAGCGGAGTTAATCCTGTAATCCAAGATACTCATATGAAAAATACTCACTGTCTCCTTCTCTGGGTCAAATGTTTCCTTTAGGCTCTCAGCTTCTTCATCTAAACCATGAGTAGCAGCCGTTAGATAGGCCAGGGACTCTGTAGAGAAAGCAAGACTTTGTAATACTGATAAAATTTTATGGAAATATTCTGATGGTAGACAGACTCTGAGATGAAACCCCCTCCCACAGTGATCCCTCTATGGATAACCACTAGGAAGATAATAATGTAAAAAGTATTAACTATTGAAACTATACTATAATTCATCTTTAAAAAAAAAAAAAAAAGATAGGTATACATAGTGATCCCTGTCTTCTAGTAGTCAAGTACTTCAATAATAACCGCCCCTTAAGTGTGGGCTGGATTTACTAACTACTGACCTCCAAATGGACAAACAAGGCAGAGGTAATGCTGAGATTAGTTTATAACTGTGCCTTCTATCTCCAGCACACTTAGCTGTATCCGTAGCACTTCTTATTTTTTATTTTGAAATTGGGTCTTGCTAAGTAGCTCAGGTAGGACTCGAATTTGCAATCCTTCTGCCTTGGCCTCCTAAGTGCTTGTAAACCAGCTGCCATGCTGTGAATTGCCTTATTCAGAAGTTAATATGGAAAGAGAATGACATCTCCCAGACAACACACAACACACAACAGAGAACAAGGGCCTGAGAAGTGCCCTCTGAGGTGACCATGTATAAAAGCTAAGCATAATACATCTGCAGTCCTATGAGAGGCACCGAGCCAGAGCTGAGCCATGCTTGAAATTCTAAGTTATAAATGTCTGTTGTTTAAACTACGGAGTATCCTTCGTTACATGCTGGGAACCAGAATTTTTTTTTTTTTTAGTTTTTTGGATTTTGGAATATTTGTGTAGTCTTTACTTGGTCAGTTATCCCGAATCTGAAAATCTGAAATCCAAGCTCCAAAATGTTCTAGTCTTTTGAGCATCACATTGGCACTCAAGAAGTTTTGGGTCTTGAAACATTTCAGGTTTTTTTCTTTTTCATAATGCAAACTGTTGCACAATAATCCAAAAAATAAGGAACACTTCATGAATTTGCATGTCATCCTTGTGTAGGGGCCGTGCTAATCATGGTATTGTTCCAATTTTAGTTTATGTGCTGCTGATGCGAGCACGTTTTGGGCTTTTTGATTAGGAATGCTTAACCTGTATTAAGCTTTTGTATAATTTATTATACAGAAATTAATTGCTAATGAATATCATTACTTATCTTTAAGATCTATCATTAATTTTTTTTTTTTTTTTTCCAGAACTAGGGATTGAATTCAGGCCCTTACAATTGCCAGGGAAGCGCTTATTCCACTGAGCCATCTCCCCGGCCCTCCATCATCAATGTTATAACACCCTTGGGATGCTGATTCCTCTCTAACACACCTTACACATCTAGCACTTGTAAGTCACATTGCTTCTCCTTTCAAAATACATAACCCAAATCTGACTGCTGGTAGCTCCTTCACGAGAGTAGCACCTTGTTCCTGTCTGAATCTCAAATGCGTATACAGTGTTGTTGTTTATTGTTCTCTCAAAACAAAACACCTTATATATATGAATAATGAGTGAAATCTCTAGTCTAGAAATAAATAAAATTCTAATGTATCCAGCCAATTACATTTACTAAAGTGTCTCTAGTAATTTATTTATTTATTTACTTACTTACTTACTTATTTTGGCGGAACCTGGGACTGAACTCAGGCCCTTGTGCTTGCCAGGGAAATGCTTACTCCACTGAGCCATCTCCCCAGCCCCCTAAAGTTTTTATATATAGAAAGTTTATTACATTTTTTGTGTGTGCGTATTATTGAACCTAAGGGCATTTCACCACTGAACTACATCCCTAGTCCTTTCTAAAAATTTTTATTTTGAGACAAAGTCTTGCCAAGTAGCCCAAGCTGACTTTGAACTTGTGATCTTTATTTTAGTTTTCCAAGTAACCAGGGTTACAGGTATACGTTACCATGGTCAGCATGCTCTGGGACTTTTAAAACCTCTTGTGTTCATGACTTTTTCTTAAAGGGCCAGACTGAATATTCCCATTGGCTTGAAAGAAAATCTAAGCATGATATGAATGTGTCATTTCTCTTGAAAAATGCACAATAAAGGACAACTTTCCACTGTACATAAATAATGCAATCAGAAAAGAAAATATTTCCTAAGGTCTCCAAGGAGCTACTTACTCTGTCCACAGTTCTTTAGGATCCGCACTCGCTCGGACACATCACCCAGGTACAGGGCATTCTGGTAATGGCCACTCATGTCCTTTCTGATCTCAGCTGTACCAAGTCAAGAGACACCAACTTAGGTTTATTTTTTGTTTTTTGAGACAGGGTCTTGCCATGTAGTGAAGGCTGGCCTTGAACTCATTATGTAGCACAGGCTGGCCTCAAACTTATAGCAACCCACTGCCTCAGCCTCCTGAGTGCTGGGATTACAGGTATATATCACCACCCTTAGCAGGTTTTCTTTCTTAAGTTTTCTTCTCCCCTTATTGGCCATCCCTCAAAGGTGACTTTAGCAGCCTCACCAATCTTCATCATCTTGCGAAGTTTCTCCAGGTTGCCAGTGATAAGGTACAGGAAGGAAAGTTTATCAAAGTTTTTGGTGCGCTGATAGCACATTTCCACAATCTGGTGATTCCCCTGTAGCAGAGCCACTTCTCCCAGCTTTTCCCAGCAGTTCTTATCATCTAGTGCTTTAGCAGCTTCCAGAGCAATCTAAAGAAGCCCAGAGATCAGCATCAACATGATAGTATGGTGGAAACACTGTGTCTCGAAATAAGGGACACTGGGGACAAAGCATGTCTCCTAATAAATTTCCCAGAGAACTCCACATTCTTTCAATAGCTCACAGCTTTCATTCTATTTCTGTTGAGAATTCTATTTAGAAACAGGATCTCTTTAGATCCACAAATAGCAGAATCTTATCACATCATTCTGATCTGAAGATATTTCCTGAAAAACTAAGTTTTAAAAACAAAATTGGGGAGATGGCTCAATAGAATAAGAGCTTGCCTGGCAAGCACGAGGGCCTGAGTTCAATCCCCAGTTCCGCAAAAAAAAAAAAAATCACCTAGTAGTTGTTCATTCCATAAGGCCAAATCTTGCTTAGCTACTGTTATTTCCTACCTGTGAGGTCTGAAGATTCACAGGGGTTTTAGGAAAGGCATAAGATATCACAAAAGAAGGGATTCAGAAATAGAAAAAAGCAATATTCTTACGCTCTTTCCTTATCTGAAGATACTGCCTGTGTCCTCTGAACTTTAAGCAAAAATCAAGTGTCAAAGAAATAATGCATTTTTTTTTTCAAATTTTATACTGTCTTGCTTTTGTCTTGAAAGTTACTGAATTCAGACAAAGAATAACAATGGTGGAAATGCTGTGGCAGAAGCAGAGATAGGAAAAAGTAAAAATAAACAGAAATAGGAAGATGGCTTAATCTAACAGCTAAAAAGAAAAATAAAAACCAAAATCCTTACCCTGTCTACAGAACCAACCCTAGAATAAAGCTTTCCTATTGCCACTGTCTCTCATGTCTTATAAAATGATCTGGGGCCAGTGACATACTCTTCTCACCTCAATGTTTCCACACTCCAATGCCAGGCTAAAGCGAGTTTTCTCATCCTTGACGAAATGCAGTGCCACTTCGGGATAGCCCTTCTTCTGGAGATAAGCAATGATAGACTGGCCTACCAGCTTGGCATTCCTCACCATGTGTAGTACCTAGACAGTGGGGGTTGGACAGGACAGGAAGCAGAGATTATTACAGAAAGAGAAGTGCTGCCTCTCTTAATACCCAATGTAAGTCCTCATATCCCACCTCATCATATTTCCTATTGATCAGGGCCAGCTTGAATTTGAACTCGGTGGGGTCGATGGTGAGCACTCGAGGACGACACTCCCTGTCTAGGCAGTAGACGTTGTTGCCCTTCACCCGCGTGACATAGATGGGTAAATCTAGAGTTCGGATGATTCCATGGTCCCTAAGAACAGGGGGATAGACAGAACCTTCAGGGAGGAGGAAATCTAGCCTGTGAAAGAACTGCACAAGCACATGGCACAGGCTTTTACCTTCTCATTACCCTCCGCCAAGTGTCAAAACTGGTGTAGATGGGAAGTGATTTAAATTGATTTTACTTTTTTCTGTTTTGGCACAGATGATAAGGACTTTCTCTGTAAGCTACTACTCTGTTACTCTATGGACTGAGTAACAGATATGACTACAGAAATGAGACCTAAAAGTTAAATCCTAAATTCTGATATAGAATCAGTAGGCCACCACACATAGGTAATTCCTTCATTATATGTCACAAGTGAAAGTAAAAGAAAGGCAAACATGAAATTATACACAACAAAGATAATGAAAAGCAGAAAATACTTTGAACTGAATGGTAATTTAAAAAAATTACAAATTAAAACTTGTTGGTATAATTAATGAAATACTTGATAATTGGGGCTGGGAAGATGGTTCAGTAGAATAAGCACTTCCCTGGCAAGCACAAGGCATGAATTCAATCCCTGGTTCCGCAAAAAACAAACAAACAAACAAAAACACACACACACCCAAAGAAATACTTGATAATTTGTAGCCCCAGATATATACAAAGTTTAGAAAAAATACTAAAAATTAATGGGTGCTACCTGTTATATTAGGAGAGACTAAAATAAACAAACATACATATCAAAAATTTTACTGTTCTTTTAAAAGCCAAAATACTTAGAAGAAAGCAGTAAGAGAAAACAAAAATATACCAAGTTCAATAATAGCAAAAGTTAGATAAAACTGCTAAGCATCTTATGATAGTAATTAAGGAAAAAGAGAAAAAAAGATATAGAAATGAAAAAGTGGCCATCACTACAGATCCTACAGAGTAAGGATGTAACTTCTAAAAATCATCAAACTTGGTTGGGCACAATATCATGTCTATAGTCCTGGCTATAAAGGAGGCGGAAGTAAGAGGATCACAAAATCAAACCCCAATCTGAGGAAACTTCTATTTCCAAATACATAAAAAGAAGGGTCAGCCAAATAGCTCAGTGGATTAAAGCGCCCACAAGCAGGTGCAGGGGGCAGGGGGCAGGGGTTCTGGGCTTGCTGTGCCAGCCCCGTCCCTGGGGCACACTGAGATAGCTATTGAGCCTGGGCATGGTGGCACAGGCCTGTAATCCCAGCTCTTGGGAGGCTGTAAACAGGTAGATCAGAGCCGGGCGTGGTGGTGCATGCCTGTAATCCCAGCACTCAGGAGGCTGGAGCAGAAGGATTGTTGTGAGTTCGAAACCAGCCTGAGCTACAAAGTGAGCTTAAGGCCAGCCTGAACTGCATAGTGAGACCCTGTCTCAAAAAAAAAAAAAAAAAAAAAAAAAAAAAAAAAAAAAAAAAAAAAAAAAAAAAAAAAAAAAAAAAAAAAAAAAAAAAAAAAAAAAA